>JAODJU010000119.1:23107472-23150196 GCA_026776725.1 Gnathonemus echidnorhynchus | reverse complement strand
AAACCCCCCCCCCCCCCCCCCCCCCCCCCCCCCCCCCCATCACCCCGAAATTGGTGCGCAGCCCAAAAGGGACCCTACTTTTATTCACCTGGTCAAGGTGTTTCACCTGAAGCACTGTAGTGAAATCCAGTTGTATAAATGGGTGAAACTGTCCAAAGTTAAGCTATAAACATCTGCTACAGGCACAGCGGTCCCTGGTGGCTCCAACAAGGACGGAGATGGAGGCAGAGAGAGAAGGGCGTACTGCATAATATGCATGCCCCCCCCTCTCCAGGGGGTGCGTCCTTACCTAAATATATCCTGATTGATTGGGTAGCACTGGAATCTAGACCATAACTACAGCTGGACCGTTAACATAGTGCTTCCAGTTCATCCCCACTTACTGTTCATCTACTTCATGAAACAGTCGGTCGTGTCTGATACTATGTGAGATCAGGTCAGCCCAAGGACCCAAAAACACATTTTCCTGCATAGACACCCCCCCACTTTCAGCCTGGGCCTGAACTTTGGCCACAGCGTGGAAGCTGGGGGGTGATTGGGTGAGGTCTGGGGTTTTCCAGTTTCCTGGCCATTCTAGAACGTTCATCCTGTGGTCCGTCTCCAGGCGAGAGCGATGGATTATAGCCAGCATGTCCATGCTGCGTATCCAGTTACTCTGCTTGAGGTTGAGTCATGGCTCGAACCTTCCCAATGCAGCATTCAACAGGAAGCACCCCCCCTCCCCCCCACCAGCACATGAGCGGGAAAACAGGCTAGTGTAAAGGTCACGATGAAGTTTATCTGCATCACACGTGACGCATTTGTCTGTGTTTGTACGTGCCTGACTGCCAGTCATGCTGTTGCACCCCCTGGTGGTGAGCTCAGGGACAATGCGCACTCTGCACATCACTCTACAGGTCGTCTTGCTCCCGCTCGTACCTGGGGACGTTCCCAGCCTACATGGTGATGAGGAGCACAGCGTGTGACTTTGCTCGCTGGTGACTCAGACAGCCCCCGGCACTGCAGTTCCCCGCGATGGGAATGGGCACTTCTCCGACTCCTCATTTTAACCTCAGGAGTTCTTTCCCAGGAGCCCTTGGGCTTATTAACATTCCTGCCTCTCCGCCACGCCGGTGTTCTGTGGGCTTGAGGCCCCAGCCTGCAATGCATCTCTGTGCCTCAGCTGGGCCTCGACCAACCCCCAACACCCCCCCCCCACACACACACACACACACTCTGACGTGCCTGTGGTTGAAACCCCGAGGCCTTCAAAGCACGATAGTCAGATCCATTAGCCCACTGAACGCTTTGTGCCTGCACTGTCATGCAAGAACTTTCACATGAGATGAGTGGGGCTGATGGGACAAGATCTGATTGGCTGACTGCCTCAGTCGCATCCTTGGACTGCAGAAGAGGTGATGAGATGTTTCGTGTAGACTGATCAGTCATGTGAGTCTGATGGTCAAAGCAAGAGGTTGGCTCTAAGTGTGGGTGTGTGTGTGTGTGGGCGTGTGTCACAAAGAGAGACTGTGACGTGAGTCTCTAGATAACTAAATCTCCTTTAGATGAGACCCTGGTACCATAGAGCCTCCAAGAGGCTGAAATGCAGCCCGTCCCTGTCCCAACAGGGCTGGATCCAGCAGTGAGACGGAGAGCGAGGCGGGGGATCTTCTGGACCAGCAGTTTGAGGAGCTCCACAACAAGCTGAACTCCATGACGGACCCCACAGGCTTCCTGCGTATGGTGTCCAGGAACAACCTCTTCAACAGGTGTGTTTTCTGTCTCATATCCCATGACAATCATAGAAGAGGCTGGCCACGTGAGACCCATCACGAGTTTATAAAAAAACCTGTAATGACTTGAAAAAAAATCATTAGATACCCTGTAAAATCACCCAACCTTTACTTCACCTGTAGAAACACCTGTCCCTTTCTTCACCCAAAGACACCCATCGTTGGTCATGCCAATCCTGCTCTCCCTATGGAAGCCTCCTCGCAGCTGTCAGAGTAGGAAGCTGGGTGATGGTGTGAATCGAGCTCACACAGGGCCAGGTGTAGGACAGCGGGTGTTCTGTAGTGCTGAGAGGTGATGAGCAGTTAATCTAAGGTCTCCGTGGAGTCTGCCGAAAAGAGCCAGCTGGACATGCAGCTTCCTGTCACACGGCCTCACTGCCGGGTCCACTCCTCTCTCCATCCATACTGCATCTCCTAGTTTGTTCTGAGGTTCAGGCATGGGAGCCAGTATCCTATGGATATGGGAGGTGGCGATCAGAGGGGGGAGGGTCGGCTGACCACGCCAGTGGAGCAGAAGAGGTGTGAAAGGAGCTTTTGGAGCCTCATGGCCAGAGGTGGAAACTTCAGGTCCAGAAAGTAAAAATCCCAACCAGGATTTTGTTTCAACCAACTACTTGAACATAAAGAGTCATATAGTACTCAACAGGTGGGTTGAAACAAAATATTGGCCTGGAGTTTTACTTTCTGGACCTGAAACTTCCACCTCTGCTCATGGCCTGATTGTCATATGAATGAAAGGGATGGATCCTGCCGTGGGTAATCCAACAGGGATTTGAATTCCCGCTTTGAACTTTGGCATCCAGCCCCAGAGCGCAAAGACCCCGCAAAACTCCTGGCAGATTTTCGTCAGCAGCTAAAAACGTTTAAAGTTTCTAGGCAGAAGGAGATCCTTTGTCTCCTCAGCTCAGTCATCATCAGGGCTGGGAACAATGAAACGCTGAATGTGCAGTGGGGATTGCTCGTCATCTTTTGGCACCTACTGAATCCGTTTTCAAAACGCGGATATGAGTCAGATGGAACCCTGTCACATGTCAGTGTGTAAAAAATAAAAAAAACGGATTCTTTGATGGACCAGAGTATGTCAGACACACCCACTGCTTTCCAGGAATGACGCTCGCTGTGTGACCATTTGCGGGCTGTGAGGCTTAAGCTGTCCGCCACACAATGATGGGCTGTGTTTTCTCACCCTCATGCAGGATCAAGCCGCTATTCACTTTCCTGGACACAGTTGGGAATACCGCCCCCTAGTGCTGGGCGGTCTTGAATCCTTCCTGCCTGAAATTTCCTACCCTACTGCTCTGAAGCAGTAAAACATAACACACTATCCTGAATGGATGTATTTTAGCAGCTGACATTCCTATTTCACCTTAATCTTAGATGGACCTGTGGACCCTATACTCTAGCAGCTGCAAATGCGGTGGGTGGTGTTTGGGGGGGATGAGGGGGCAATCAAACAGATGCGTCGCAGTGGTTGCTCTGGAGACAATTTCAACAGGGCATGGTTGCCCAAGGTGCTCCCTGAAGAGCTTATTAAGATGTCAGACAATTCTGAAACAGAGGAGCTGTTTCTATGGTGCTCCAGGGAGAGGTCGCAATGTCAGTGAGCTCTTTGGTTCATATACTGTTACAGCCATCTAGTGGCCATGTGCTGGTATGACAATTTCTTGTATTTATTAACAGAACTGTAAGTGTTGTAAATGCTGCTGCTTAGTGCTGATGGCCACTTTCATTTCCGTGTGGATAAGATGCAAACAAGGTTGTGCAATTTTTTTCAGTGCTTCTAAAAACCCCCCCACACAACAGTCCATTTTTCATACATTTCCTCAGACCTGACGTTATATGCTGAACACAAGGTCCAGCTGGGTAGCCAGCTGGCCGTGGCACCTTTGCTGGTGACAGGAGCATGTATCATACGATGGCCCCTTTGTGTAATGAGACAGCCCCTCTGTGTGATGTGATGGCCCCCTTGTGTGATCACCCACCCCCCCACCACCCCATGTCGTGTGATGCGACAGCCCCTTTGTGTGATTACAGCCCACCTGTGTGATCATGGCCCCCCTGTATAATTACAGCCCCGCTGTGTGATGCAACAGCCTGCCAATATATTCATAGCCCCTCTGTGTGATGCGACGGCCCACCTGTGTGATGCGACGCCCTGTCTGTGTGATGCGACGGCCCACCTATGTGATGCGATGCCTTGCCTATGTGATCACAGCCCCTCTGTTTCCTTCCCAGGAGCTGCCAGAGCATGACGAGCCTGTTCAGCAGCGCGGTGTCGCCGCCCCGCCGCGGGCAGAGCAAGCCACCTCTGCGCGCCCTCTACGACCTGCTCATCGCACCCATGGAGGGGGTGAGGCCTTCCGGAGCAGCAATGGACTGGGCTGTCACACTGGGGCAGCAGCTCTCCCTCTGAAGTTACATGTCCTGTCTATTAATGGGATAGGCCCCACCCATTACAGACCCACCTAATAAACCCCACATGGAGAACATAAACTGTAAAAGACAAAAATAATAAAATAATAGACTTGCCATGCCAATCAAGTAATGGACTCCACTCATTAAGGCAGGTGGAAGCACATGAGTCACACAGTGGCTTTTGATTAGGGCAGAGCTTTGTGTGAGAGCTCATTAAGATTTTGATTAGCCTTTCTCTGCTCCTTGGTGTTTCAGTTTGTTTTGAGCTGAGCCTGCTGCCCTCCCCTTTCCCAATTCTCTAGGGCCTGATGCACTCCAGTGGTCCGGTGGGTCGCCACAGACAGCTGGTTCTGATCCTGGAGGGTGAGCTGTACCTCGTCCCCTTCGCCCTGCTGAAGGGCAGTTCCTCGAACGAGTACCTGTACGAGCGCTTCAGCCTCATCGCCGTGCCCTCCGTGGGCAGCCTGACCTCCAAGGTGGGAGCGTGACCCTTCACCCCCGACTCCTGAATGCAGGCCTTTCTCTGTTATCATTTGATTATGTATTTTAAATAGACTACAGCATCATACATGCTAATGATGGCAAATTGCACGATGAAGTATAAACCCCCTAACTGTTTTGGTCTCTGTGCCCAGCCTCATTCCAGGAGGGCGGGGCCTGTCCTCTGCAGGGGCGTGTCCACGGCAGCGGTGGTGGCCAATCCGCAGCTGCCGCCCACGGTGATGGACCGCTGGCTGTGGGGGCCCATGCCCTCGGCAGAGGAGGAAGGCCACATGGTTGCGGAGCTGCTGGGCTGTCAGCCAATGAGTGGCCTGTCTGCCACCAAGGAGCAGGTGATGGCCGCCCTGGGCCAGGCAGAGTGCATCCACTTCGCTACACACATCTCCTGGAAGCTGGCCGCCCTGGTACTCACCCCCAGCCAGGAGGGGGCGGGGCTGGGGGGAGGCAGTGGTCCCGGCACTGGCACTGGCACTGGCAAGGCCTACACCATTCCTGAGAGCCTGCGGGTCCCAGATGATGCCAGTGATGCTGAGAGCATCTGCGACAGCCCGCCTCTGCAGGAGCTCCTGCTCACCGCCGCCGACATCCTGGACCTCCGTCTGCCCGTCAAACTGGTGGTGCTCGGCTCCTACCAGGAGTCGGACAGCAAGGTGACGGCAGACGGCATGGTGGGCCTGACGCGGGCCTTCCTGGCAGCCGGAGCACAGTGCGTGCTGGTGTCCCTGTGGCCCGCACCCGCCGCCGCGTCCAAGATCCTGGTGCACAGCTTCTACTCAGCCCTGCTCAATGGCACCAAGGCCAGCACCGCCCTGGCGGACTCCATGAAGGCCGTGCAGAGCAACTCGCAGTTCTCACACCCCTCCAACTGGGCTGGTCAGTACTCACTGTAACCCCACACTCCTCCAGATTGGCCAGTCAGTACTCACTGTAACCCCCCTACTCCTCCAACTGGGCTGGCCAATATTGACTGTAATCCCCCACCCCTCCAGGCAGGTCAGTCAGTACTCACTGTAACCCACTGTCCCCCCCCCTCTCTCTATGGGGATGTGTCTCTGCAGGCTTCATGCTGATTGGCAGCGATATAAAGCTGAATAGCCCCTCATCTCTGATTGGACAGGCGCTGGCAGAGATCCTGCAGTATCCGGACAGGGCTCGGGATGCTTTGAGGGTCTTACTGCACCTGGTGAGATCCACTTCCAGTGCCTAGCTGCCAGTGCTGAGTCCTCTCTTGTGAACATGTTCCTTCTCCCTTCTTCTGTCTATCATGACCTTTTTCTATCACTCGCCATCTTTCTTTCTCTCTCACGCCTTAAATGCTTTGCCCTGTTTACTTTTTGTTTTATATTCTCTTGTTCTATTTTTTTAATCCACCATTTATTCTGGCCCCTCCCTCCCTCCCTTCCGACTGGCACTTCCCCTTCCCACCCCCTTCCATCTGCCCTACCCAGGTGGAGAAGTCACTGCAGCGGATCCAGAGTGGCCAGCGTAACTCCATGTACACGTCCCAGCAGAGCGTGGAGAACAAAGTGGGCGGAGCACCCGGCTGGCAGGCCCTGCTGACGGCCGTCGGCTTCCGGCTGGAATCAGCTGGCACAGGGCTCCCCGCTGCCGTCTTCTTCCCCACCGCCGATCCCGGGGACCGGCTACAGCAGTGCAGTACCACGCTGCAGGCGCTATTGGGTATGCGGGGGGCGGGGCTTGGTGGAGCTGAGGGCGGGGCTAGATGCATAGTGAAAAATATGAATATCTCACCCCGACACTCCTGCCCTCCCCCAGGTCTGCCACCCCCTGCCCTACAGGCCCTATGCAAGCTCATCGCAGCCTCTGAGACTGGAGAACAGCTCATCAACAGGGTAGGCGCCGAAATCACCATGTCGCGGCCACACAGAGTGGCTTCTGGGTCACGGCGTTGGCATGGCGATAGAAAAGCCCATGGATACTGTCTCAGGAAGTGAGACAGCAGGGAGAATTTCATGAGTGATCAGAGCTCAGAGATTGAAGCTTGATTGGTTCATCTGAGCTTTGAAGCAGCGAGCTAAATAATCCTGGGAATTCATTAATAGCTTATCACATCACCATGATTGCAAAGCTGATAGACTACTGTTAGATTGTTATTCTGATATAAGACAGTAAGAAAGAATAGCAGCGAGAAGTGGATGATATTGGAATCAGAATGAACGTTGGAAATTTGATGTTGTGAGGATGTGGCTGTTCCGTCTTGCCGTTCTGTGGCTGCGGTGTGTGTCCTGCCTTGTGTGTCGCTGCATGTTCTAGCTGTGATATGCTGTGGCTGTTTCCCGTTGGCGATTTTGTTAACGCTCGCTGTGTTTGGCGCTAAAACCTCTCTCTCTCTTCTTCCCTGCTAACCCACTCCATGAAGGCTGTTAAAAATGTGGTGGGCATGGTAAGTGCTGTCTATTGTAGCTTGATCCTCATCTCCTGCTGTATTCGAACCCGCCCACCTCTGCCTGCTCCATATCACCACAACATGATCCTCACTCTCATCACGTGCCTCTATCTTCCGGAGTACAAAGTTATTCTGCTGGTTGACACTTGTATAAAGATTAACAGATTGAAATCTTCAAACAAATCCAGCCATTTCAAAGGGTGGGATAGACCCTAGATGTGATGTCTGACTTGCTATGAATTAGGAGATTATAAACACGGACCTTTGACCACTGTGTATCCTCCATCTGCACAGCTCCACCAGGTCCTGGTTCAGCTGCAGACTGGGGAGAAGGAGCAGGACTTCTGCTCAGCACCCATCCAGGTGTCCATCAGCGTCCAGCTCTGGAGGTTGCCTGGCTGCCACGAGTTCCTGGCTGCACTGGGTAGGTGACACGTCTGGGGAGCCAATTGCCTTTGTGCTTTCCAATCTTCCAGTCACCCAATCACGTGGAGTGTCTGTGTTTTCCACCCTCAAGGCAGCCAATCACCTATTAGCATGTGTTCTCATACAGGCAGATCACACAGTGACATAAGAAATTTTTGTTGGTATTATAAAATGAGAATATATGTGGGACTGTCATTATAACTGTGGCCATTTATTTCAATAAAGCCATACAACGCCTCAAAGCTACAGTGGTTACACTCCTTTTAGTACTGGGTACTTAACCATCGCCGCATTGCACCTCTTCATCATGTTCCTGCCTTCCTGGGTACCCTGTATTGCATGCTGTACTGAAAAAGCTGCCTCTGACACTCCAGGGTTTGACCTGTGTGAGGTGGGCCAGGAGGAGGTGATCCTGAAGACGGGAAAGCAGGCTAACCGGAGGACCATGCACTTCGCCCTGCAGTCCTTGCTGGCTCTCTTTGGTAAGCCCCTCGTGTCGCGCTCGCATAGCCTCCAGAACATAGCAGCCCGTCAAGTGTCAGCATCTAAACTGCCGGACAAGGCTCCTTAATGCCTTGGTGATGGGGACACGGTGGAAAGCAGCCGAATCAGTAGCATATCATGTGGCTCTGTGCTGTGAAGGGTGGATGGATGAATTGATGGAGTGTTCTCTTACATTAATAGGTCCAATTTTCTCTTTGCCAATCCCTTCTTTCTCAGACTCCACCGAGGTCCCCAAACGCCTCAGTCTGGACAGCTCCTCCTCACTGGAGTCTCTGGCCTCAGCCCAGTCCATCTCAAACCCGATGCCGTTGGGCTACGTGAACCCGCCCTTCTCCCCGCCCTGCCTGGACAGCCTCGCCTCTGATGCCATCTCCGTCTACAGCCTGAGCTCGGTGACTTCTTCGATGAGTTTTGCGTCCAAGTCGGAGAGCGCCAGCGACTTCCTGAGCCAGCGGGCACGGATGGCGGAGCAGGAACGCTACCGGGGCCGGGCGGGCCTCCTGGGCTCGCTCCACCGCACTCCCCTTCCACGGAGCCGCTCCTCCCCACACGGCGGCGGCGGCCGGGAGGAGGATGAAGAGTATGAAGGCTATTCCATCATCAGCAGTGAGCCGCTAGGTGCCACCGGGCACTGTGACACGCTGCCCCTGCCTGCCGGGCACCGGCGACCACGTGGCCGGACCGGCTGCCGGGGCCTCCAGCGCCACCAGGTGGTCTCTGTCTCCTCTCGCGGCAGCGTCAGCACGCCCACCTCACCAGTCAGGCCCATCCCTGCGCCCACCCGCATCTCGCCGTGCCAAAAAGTGGGCAAGGTCAGCAGTTCAGACACGGCGGAATCGGACCAATCCAGCACGGAGACCGACAGCACGGTCAAGTCGCAGGAGGAGAAGGCCAAACTGGACCCTCAGGAGCTGGCACAGAAGATTCTGGAAGAGACACAGAGCCACCTGCGGGCAGTGGAGAGCCTGCAGAGGGCCGGTGTGGCCCTCAGGCCTGCACACACACCCAGCCCCACGGGAAGCTGTGCTTTCCGTTCCTCGGAGACCAGCGCGTTCAGCCGGCTCCACGGCGGCTCGGCCATCAAGGCCCAGTCCCCCACTCTCGGCAAGGGCCCCAGGCCCCCGTCCCGTACCTCGTCCCTGCAGAAGGTGAGCTCTGGCTACAGCAGCCCCGCCACCTCCGAGATCTCGCTCAAAGATGGCGGCCACCCCTCCCCCACTCTGGATGGTCACACTGACTTCAAGCTCAAGTACCCCAGCTCTCCCTACAGCGGCCACATCTCCCGCTCCCCCAGTAACGTCTCACCCAGTTCCGGCCACCAGTCCCCTGCTGGCAGCGCCCCCTCTCCAGCCCTTTCCTACTCCTCCACCGGTTCCACCCGATCCAGTCCAGCTGATGCCCCTGACCTGGACCGCCTCAAGCTAGCTGCGATTGATGAGAAAGTCCAGGCCATCCACAATCTCAAGACCTTCTGGGCCTCGGGGGCCCAGCACCAGGGGCAGAACTTGGGCCCAATCCGGGCCTTTCGCAGAGGTCCTGGTGCCATGACTGTGCAAGGAAGCGACGTCCTCAGCCTGCTGAACCTCTCCCCACGCCACGGGAAGCCAGACAAGGTGGCCGACAGCCTGCAGCTCCAGCACCTGGGAGTGCAGGTTTTCGATCAGGGCAGCGGGGACCTCCCCAATGGGCATCATAAGCATGACCCAAAGAATGCGCCTGCCTCCCCAAGCACCTCCATCAGCAGCAGCCCAGGGACCTACCCCATCAGACTGCCCTCTGGGAATGGGTACAAATTTCTCTCTCCAGGGAGATTTTTCCCCTCATCCAAGTGCTAAGAACTACTTAAGACCTACTTTTTGATTGGTTCTCTCTGTTTTCTGATCCTCCTATCACAGTTGCTGATTGGCAGCCTGCACTTATGTGAGCTCTCTAATTGACTGCTCTTTTTGAAATGCTGAAAAACACAATGCAGGTCGGATCACACAGGCCTGCAAAAAGTAAAAGAAGAGTTCATTGTTCCACTGATTCAGACGGACATGAACCTGTGATCTGTATGCCTGCAACTACACTGTAAAGAACATTAAATCTGACATGACTTCAAATACCGAATGGTATTTCCTCTGAAAAAAATGTTTGTGTTCCCAAAACTGGACTGTTTTGTTGTTTTTAATTTCGTTTTAATATAATTGTTAATGTTATTATTGTTATTATAGTTCTTATGTTTTGTAAATTAAATTCAGTGTTTCACAATCAGCATTAAACCTTTTTATATGATTGAAAAATCAAACAGAACTCTACCATGTAAAAAAAAAAATGAAAACGGTGAAAATATTTCATATTTTTTTGAAACGTGGATAAGGCACTTGGCCTGGCATCTTTGTGAATTCAGTGTCATTAAAGCATGGGTTATCTTCTGTTTCAACGTCTTTTTAGCACACGATTTTGAAAGACAGTTTTTCAATTAAGAAAGTACAACAGACATCTCGTAGTCATTTATCAGTAAACAGTTTCAATAAAGATCAAGTTTTGCTGTCTTGTAGAGGTTTGTGTTTATGTGCAGTGTGATGAATAGGTCCGCATAATAACAGTAAACTTCATAACACATTTCAGATGGCTTACATTTTGTTAGCATGGAAGCACTGTATCAAAATCCATCTTCAGTAACCATTTCTGAGGAATCACTGGGCACAAGGTAGAAGACAGACTAGATGGGAGGCCAATCCATTGCAGGACACAATTGCA
This sequence comes from Gnathonemus echidnorhynchus, assembly GCA_026776725.1. Lineage (NCBI taxonomy): Eukaryota > Metazoa > Chordata > Actinopteri > Osteoglossiformes > Mormyridae > Gnathonemus > Gnathonemus echidnorhynchus. Next base: position 23,139,429 of record JAODJU010000119.1, on the reverse strand, counting down.
CATGATAGGCAACTGAGACAGCTTCACCTAACAATGTTTTTGTACAACAGGAGTTATTGCATGCACAATCGGACAGGAAAGGCGGAATTGGAAGTACAATTTACTATGGTAATTATATTTTCAATTGTTACTATAAATTGTTTTTTAATCCCACGCTGATGGAATTTCGAGGTTTACATCATGGAGACACAGCGTGATAATATCGATATCTATGCGAAAGGTAACAAGGTGTCAAAAAAGACACTTCTGAGAAGAATCTCCGTCCAAGTTACACCTCCGTTAGTGGTGCCGTCATAAACTGGACATAGAAATCTTATCTAATGCAGCCCCTCAAGGAATTTATATAATTGTTACCATGTCCTGTTTACACAGAGGTTAAAAATCAATTACCCCAGGATATCACAATGATTTTAAGGAAATGTGGTGAATTGGTCAAACCTGCGCTTGATTTATAAAGACGCTAACTAAAGGCAACTTAGAGCAACAGTCTTATATGGTCCTGTGGTCTAATATAAAGTCTAGCTATTTTAGAAAAAAGGATACCCCAGATGCTGTAATCAAGAGATTTAGAAGCCGAAGTAATTAAATAAAAAACGTTTTCGAACCAACAGCATACTTCTCAAAGATCGACTTTTTAGCAACGCCCCCTCTTGATTGACAGAGATCCCGCTCGATCGTCCATCAGCAAAGTTCCGCGGTCGGCTTGCCAGTGGCCCAGCAGCGACCGGCCGCGCCCTAACTCGACCAATCAGCGTCTGCAGGTGGGCGGACCAGGAGACGTCGTCGCGCAGGCGCAGTCGCAGCCGCAGCCGCAGAGGAGAAGATGGTGCTCATCAAGGAATAGTGAGTTGCGACGTGTTTTAACCTGATGTCTGTTCTTTTCCAAGCTAATAAATACAGTTTAGACGTAGTTTTGTTGTTTTAGGCGTTGACATATGTATTCCGTTACTAGGAGAAGTACTTTTATGTGAGGCGAGATGGAGTTGGCAGACAGGATGTGATTGGGTGTATTTTGCCGGCTCGTGTCAAGTCCGGCCTGGCGGAGGCGCTTAGTAAAGGTGGGGTTAGCTGGTTAAACCCGTATGAACACAGTTTTATTGTGCTTTTACTTGAGTTTACCGGATCTGGCCTCCCCCGAATTAGCGGGCGGCTCCAGCCCCTGAAACGTGGTTACTTTCCACTCTCCAAGCGCCGTGTCGACTTTCGGGAAACTTTTTTTTAGTAAGCCCCAAGACCAGTTGGCTGTGTTAAATAATCATGGGTGTTTGTGTTGAACAGCTAGTAAAAACCATTCCAAAATGTAATTGGATCGGCCGGTTAACTTAAGCCTCTAACTGAAATTTTTCCTACATGTTTTGTAAATATATGTATTTTTGTGGTGGTGTCCATCAATAGCGTTTGTTTGGTTTATAGCTTAAGTTGTGGGTTAAAAGTAGGACTAAACATGTGGATTAAACAGACGTAACTATCCGCCCTGGCTGTATTTAATGTAAAGGGGCGGTATAATTTCTGCGGTTTAAACTAATGTACAGTAGTTTCTTTTTCCTTTGAAATGGCAGTGCGCGCTGGTAGTTGATTGGGGGGGTTGAATTACTCACTAAACCATCACTCTTACAGGTGGCAGATAAGCAAAGTCTCTTATTTCTCTGGTTGCCGCTGTACTTTGAACTGATACATTTCTGAACAGAAGCGCTTTCAGCTGGGCCAGCCTGGTGATGAGTCCCTTTTGTTCATGTCTGTGTGTGTCTCCTTGTCACTCTCGAGACACCACCGCTCCTCAATTAAGTAATTCTAAATAGTTACTTTTACCTTAATCGGTGCATTGTCAAATGTGTATCTTGAATGTAGTTGCAGCGGGAAAGCTTGTTTGGTTAACTTTGAGTGGTAGGGTATTTAGACATCTTGACTGGTTGTTTAGCAAAATATAACAATTAGGTCTGTGCATCCTGGAGGTATGTCATGTTTCTCTCAGCAATGAGCTGGATGGAAATTTAGTTTGTCGCATGTTATTGTGAGGAGTGGAATATGAGACTAATTGCAGAGGTTTACAGCTGTGAACTCGTACATGACTGATCATCGTCAGCACATGAGTTTTACTGCTTTGAAACAGTGCATAACTGATGTATTTTTTTCCATGAGTCAGCCAGTTTTCTAAAGTTTAGTTCCTTGGTTAAAAAACTGCTCCCTCTATTATTTTTTTCTTCAATCACTAAATGACCAGTTGTTTGTGAGGTAGAGTTTGATTTATTTCCATGATTGTTGTATGTACATTAATACCATGGAAACATTTTTCTGACCCGTTTAATTTTTGCCACCTACTAAAAACAGCTTGTAGGTGAAGGTGGGGAGAAAGGAGCTCATATCTTGTAACTGACACCACTGTCACCATTTGTTTCCAAGCGGCTGTGGAGCTTTCATTTTGTATTTTACCCTTGCATATTTTAATGCTTGGCTGCAGGCGATGGACGCTGCTTACTGATCATACACTTGTGGAAGTGCATGTACTACTCTCACATGTCCCAGCTTGTATGTTCTTCGGGCTTATTTACCTAGCCAGTTCTTTCACATTGGAGGTAATAAAGACAGAGTAATGGTTTCAGGTGCAGGCCTCCTTTTAAACAGGAAGGGAGCTCCCAGTCCTCTGGCCTGCAGCTCTGTGCTTGTGAGGCTGCCACCTTGGTTGGCTCACATTGGCTGTGGGTCCTTCCCCTAGCCTTTTGGTCTCTTCAAGTTGAGAAAGAAACAAGAGAGTGAGTTCATGATGACTTGGATGGGAGGGAAGTAGTTTGCAGTGATGAAAGCATGTATTTTTTTTTTTCTGGTGGATTAGTCACTACTTCTCAGAACATCTTGTCTCAAACATTTCCATGTTACTGGTGTGTTTGTTAGACCCATATTCTAATGTAATTTCATTGATCGAACATTTTAAATGTTGCCAACTCAGAATGTCCATTATCATATTTTGATAGACTGGCTCAAACTGAGTGATTGAGGTGGTGTTAAACACCAAAGTTAAATGTAGCAGAAAAATGATTCACTGTGTACTGAGTACTTGTATCGCTGCATCCATAGGCTTGGTCTTGTGGGTCTGCAGGTTATGACTGAGCTTTGTTTGTGTGCGCTTGAACTTTTAGTGGTTGATGGGATTTTGGGTACACTGGAGGAGGCTAGGAGGTGGTTCGCATCACTCTATGTAATCTGATGTCCTCTGATGCCTTGCATGCTCACTCGGTCTGGAGTTATTGAGGTAGTCTCTGCTTCTCATCTCTTATTTGGTGGGTGTGAGGCAACTGCTTGGAGCTCTGTGTGTGTTTGACTTTATACCTTGGGCTTTATTTGAAATCCTCACTATGGTAACTGATACATGCCCAGTTGAACATGCAAGCCTCAAACTAACTTTGTCAGCTGACTTTAATCTCTGTGTTGTATTCTTTTCATTGCATTTTCAAAGTCCAGTGAGGAAGTTGCACTTTTCCCCTTCCATTTCCATAATGCTAAATGTGTGTTTTGTTTTACAGCTTATCTTGCTGCTCTGACTGGCAGGGGAGAAGTCCTAACAATCTGCAGTTTAAATTCGGTTGTGCCTTGAGCATTCTTTACATGAGCAGTGTATTCTCACTGTTTTCTTAGCATTTTTAAGTCATTTACTAGTATTTTAGGGAATGAAAACAATAAGTAAATTTTTTGTTGTGCCGCAAAGCTCCCCGACTGTAAGTGGTGTGATGACCAAAACCTGTGGTTGCACTGAACAGAACAGTGACCCCTCAGCCAGCAGTTCCTGGAACTTGCTTGTTTTTTTCTTTAGCTTGCATAATGTAAGTGGCTAATGGTTTCTCAGTGGCACATCAAAAGGAAGTGGGTTTGTCAGTTGAGTCAGGACCTCATTCCCCAAAAGATGCACATAATATAAGAAAATATTGTAGCAAGCAGGATACGCAGGGTGTGCTTTCCCAGGTTTGGATGCTGCCAGTTACCGTTTTGCTGCAGAGCAAACTTCCCAGACTGCAACAGCCACCACCAGCTACTCCCTTCTGGCTAAAATTGTGCACTGTAAAGAGGAAGCAGGCCAATGGACTTAAATCGAACATGCAAAAGCCTAACCTGTGTTTGGCTGCCAATATGGGATGCTTCAGTGTCACCAGCCTGCCAGAGCACACTTTTCTACTAGTCAGACCCCCCTGTCTTTTAAAATTCTTTTACTCCTTTCCCTGAAATCGCTGAAAATTGACTGAGGCCCTTCTGTAGCTGCATCTGAGTGCTGCTTGTAGGAGGAGTGCCCAGTCACATGGCAACCCCATCCTGAATGGGCAGGCTAGCCTTGGTCTGGCTTTTGTTAGCCTCACAGGTCATGAGCATCTGTCATAGTATCCCCAGAAGTCCCCTTTTTAGCCTAAATTTCCCTTTTCCACACTCTCATTTCTGTACTTTTGGTATGTAAAATGCAACATATATCATAAATGTATGGCTGAATAGCTCAAAGAGTCTAGAACTATCCTGCTGTCTTTTTTGTTGTAGTTGTGTTTCTGGCACATGTATTTAAACTGAAGTCTAAATGTTATGTTACTTCACCCGTGTTTGACATGTGCAGAATGAGGTAATTATAAGAATGACAGAAGTATGACTTGTTGAATCAGCAGGCTGGGTCTGGTTTGGCTTTCACTGGCCTCAGGTCATGGACAGCAATCCTGTTTTATTTTGGATGAAATTGCCCAGGTTTGTATCCAAATGTTTTGGTGTCACTGTGGGAGTGTGGGGAAGACTTTATGGAAAGGTTAGAGAACTTTCCAGTTCTGGTATGTGAGAAACTTGGTTTGCTTAAGCACTTGAGGGAATCTAACTTGCACGTGGTATGAAGGGTTCTCTCTAGCTTTTCAGAAGTAGTAACTAATGTGGCTAACTTCATATAAAAAGAAAATGGTACCAGATTTTATGCCAGTGTAAAACCAACACCTTGAAGTACCGAAAGCATTATACCTGGTGCGGTGGAAAAGCGCCCTTTAGTTGAGCGATGAATTGGACAGCTTTGCAGCGCTGTATATTTCGTACATGCTTTATGTCCTCTGCATTGCTCCAAGCTTCTTTTACTTCCAGGTCAAAGGCCAGGGGCATGCCCAGAGCGCCTACGCCAGTTTGAGTCAGATTGAACATTTACATGCAGGTGTAAATAGACTCCCAGTTGCATTATCTGAGTGTATCAGTCTACCTTCAAGATATTCAGTTTAGTATGATTTCAGTCGGACTAACACGTTTACATGGACTTCAAAAGTCCAGTTTTAGTGAGATTAACACAATAATTTGACTTTCTTAGTGTACATGTAAACGTACTGAATGTTTCCATTGGCAGAATCCATTTTTATTGCCTGTTTTTCTTCCTTCTTCACATGAACTTCCCCATGCACCCTTTAGTTCTTAATTAACCTAGAGAGACCACCTATAGCATGAACAGACTGGTATCAAATCTAGAATGTATGGACTGAAATTTCATATCAAGCAACCTTTGGCTCCTAATCACCCTCTGTAGTCTGCTGCTTGGTAAGAGGCATCTATGCTTATCAGTATGAGTCAGCAGCCAGGCTTCCTTTCCCTGGGGGGTCTGGGTTAGAAAGACCATGTACATTGTGTGAAGAATTATTAGGCAAGTCTATATTTTGCTTGTATCTGCTTTTCCAACTTAATAGTTTCAGTCTGGATTAATCTTTAAGAATGGGCTGCTAAAATACTGAGCATGTGCCATTTTTTAATCTGTGTATGTCCTGTTTGGAGTAAAATAGGACATCAGAAGAATTTTTGTGCAGAATTATTGAGCAGATTATTATTGCTGTTAACAATATTACAGAGAGCAAAAAATAGTAAAATGCCTGTCAGAGGGATGCAAACTTTAAAAATGTAATCAGCAAACAGTCGAGTGTTTCGTGGCCAGCAGCCAATTATGGAAGAAGCAAGTACACAGAAAATTAATTGCCTATGATATGTCAAGTTATAGGGGGTACTTCCAGAAACTCTGTAGAATCAAATGGCAACATTTTTCCAAAACTGCGGTCTGAACAGAATCTCAAGAAGTACTAGGTGCAGTGTGCTACATGACACTGCTAAGGTCACAAAGGCTGAAACGCCACCTCATCTCAGTAAGGCACACAAGTTAAAACCTCAAACATGGGAGCGGACATGTCTCAAGACTGATCTTACATGGGTTTTATGGACAGATGAGAGAAGTGACTCCTGATGGAGCAGGTGGATGGGCTAGTGGATGGACACCTTCAAGCACCAGCAAGGTGGTGGAGGAGTGAGGATGCAGGCTGCAGTTATCAGTGATGAACTTGTCGGAACTTCACGACTTGCTGATGGTGTAAAAATTAACTGCAGTATCTCCTGCCAAATTCTAGAAGATACCTTCTTCAAACAGTACAAAAAAATCAGCAGCTTTCAAAAAGGTTATGATATTGATGCCCCTTACCATGCATCAAAGTATTCCATTAATTGTCCAAGAAAGGCTTGAATGGTGACTGAATTATGACCTGATCCCCTTCATCACCTGACTTAACCCCCATTGAGAACTACTCGGCCTTACTAAAGTATGAGATTTACCAAGGCGCCAAGCAGTACACTACTGAGCAGTGTCTGGGACGCAGTCTTAGCTGCCTCAGCTAATATAGGTTAGGATCAAATCAAAAACTTGATCGAACCATTCGACAACAGGCTCATGCGTAATAATTCTGCCATCGACAATCAAGTGTTCTATTTTTTGTGATAAACTAATTTTCTCTCTAAATTTACTTAGACCAAAAAAACTTCTCAATTCACTTTTACAAGTCCTTGCAACCTTTTGCTAAAAATTATTTCTAGGAATAGTAATTGCCTAATAATTCTGCAGACAAGGGTGTATTGGTAGTATGATTAAGTAACCATCTAAAACTAGAATGCATGAATAAATTTAACACGTAATTGTATGTAGGAATAATGGACACCTACTCAATACTATTATCCTCTCAAAGCTCTTTAAAATAAATATTCTTACCTTGAAATTTTTAATACATGACGAATTAAAGCATTTAACTTGAGTAGCAATTGTGAAAATGTAATTCCAAATGTTTATGATAAATAGCACTGTAACAGTAACAAACTGTATTAATAATAAACTTTAGAAAAAAATTTGAACATTTTTTCTTGCATACTCCACTTTTTATTTTGTTTCAGACTGGTACATACATCGACCAGTCACAATTAAAACCATCTGCTAGCCATGGAATGATTAAGAGTGCACTTTCTTGCTTTGAATAACATACAGTACATTGGATTAAGAGCCTGGCTATGCTTTCTAAATCCCTTATCCTCCGCAATTGAAAAGGGTTGGAAATCACTGGCAATCAGCCGATTTCAGCAGTGAGTGGCTCAGCTTGCTAAGTTTCTGTGCTTGTGATCGGAAGGTTGTCTGCTCAAACCCCGGTCTCGGCAGAACAGTCACATGTCCGTGGTCCTGGAGCAAGGCCCTTAAGCCCCCAGCTCCAGGGGCGCCGCACATTTGCTGACCCTGTACTGTGACCCCTAAGCTATGGAGAGCAAAGAGAAGAATTACAATATCTCTGTACTCATACTTGTGCAAATGGCAAAGGGTCTTTTTGATTATTTTTATGTGCTGTTACGTTTTTTCTTTCAATGTGGTCATGATTTTTAGAATAAAGTGGCTTATAAAACTCAAATGTTTGAAATAAGATTTTTTTTATTATCTGTTTCAAGGATTTATATATGCATTTATATATTTGTATGTATATACAGAACATTTATTCATTTAAGTCACATTTCATCTTCCATATGTCTATCTTGTCTGCAGATTCTGCACGTGCTCAACAATATAACTTATTTGCGTAAGCTTCAACTTTCAAGCTCAAGGATGTGTATAGTTTGAATGATTTGGTTATTGAAATCTGACTTTCAAAAAAAACCACCTTCAGCATACAAGCTGGCTCAGTCGCAGATGACCCGTCACTAGTTTCCACCCGCTTGTCCAGGTGAAGGCTGTGGTGGCATAAGAATGTTTCTGAGAGAACTTGGAAAGTAAACTGCTTACCATAAAAACGTTTTTAGTGTAACACAAAAAACTGCTACGGTTGGGATTGTGAGTTTGGTCTTCGCCATTGTGGCAAATTGATTGAGAAATAAACTAGTCACACTTGCAAATTAATCGCCAGTGCTCATATGGCAAATGGCTAGTGAGAACCTATAGTATGCGCTGAATGAGCAGTCTTTACGGCAGGGGACCATCAGTGGATGCTATTAAGTTCGGTTGCGTCAAGAAACTGAGTGACTCAGTGTTTCTGCTGATAATTGCTACCTGCTGGAGGACACAAGTCTTGTAAGGTCACATGAGCCATTAATATTGGTTGAGTTGATGGGCACTCGTGGATTAATTGAATAAAATGCTGTGTATGTATGAAACCTATTTTTGCCTTGTGCTGTCTCATGGGAATGGCTACATAATAATAATACAGAAATAAATGTGTTTGACGTAAAGCTTTTGGGCTTCACTGACACTTATTGGTTTGGGGTAATGTGTTCTGTTTGACCCTGCTGGACTTGCCATTGCCATCTGTGTGTCTGACTCTGCCTTCTCTCTTTCAGCCGTGTGGTGTTACCCTGTTCGGTGGAAGAGGTGAGTACAGTTTTGTTCATCTCTGCTTTTAATTGCCAAACATCACAAATGGAAACTCTCACCCTGTTTCCACCAACGCGGTGCCGGAGCAGGTGCTGGGCTTTTTCTCAATCCTGAACTGGTTCCATGCGTTTTCATTACAAAAATCTGATTCTGAGTCAGAAAAAACGGCTGAAGTACGGCACCACAGAAAAGCTGGTCTCCATAACGTCAGTGATAGTGGGACTGGTTATCGCATCCAAATCTTCCGCATAGCTGGAAAATTTGTTTGGTGACTGATATAATGTTGTCTAATATCGCTGGTGCGGGCAGTGAAACAACTTGCCGGCGCTTATTAGCAGAATAACGTTACATCGCTTTTTTAATCTACGGAAAACGAAAGATCAATCTGCTGGCCAGATTTAATAATTATAATCATGATGCAGCTCGAATAAATAAAATACTGTGCCACTTGCGTAGCGCTACGATCATGAGACGGACAACAGAATTTGATTTTTAGCAGACTCATTGCATGATCCTTAAAAGGACAGCGGTAAAACAGTCAGAATAAACTCACATGCACACAGACTGGGGAGAAATACAGCCTTTAAAAACTAAGACTTTTGTTTCCTTAAATGCTCTTTTTTTCAGTTCAGCAGTATATAAGAACTTAAGATTCAAAACGGATCAAAATAAATCCAAAAACATCAGAATTCATATGGACCTATACTTTTCTCTCACTTCTGCCTGCATAACGTTTCCGTTCTTGTTGGAAACTGGTGGAAACTCTGGCTGGTTCTCGAAAGGCACCAAGTGAGAACCAGCTCAGCGCCAGCACCAGCACCAGCTCCATGTTGGTGAAAACCAGGTAAATGAGAGTCCTTTTGCTCTAGCCTGGTGCTTAAAGCAGCCATTAGTGTCTCTCTGAAGGGGTTGAGTAAGGCATACTGAAATAATGTGGGCCATTGCATTAATATGTATATCAGTGGGTAATATTGTGGCTTTGGTTTCTGCCTCTGGCTCTGTGTATTTACATGTTCTTCCCATAATCTTGTGGTTTTCCTCTCATGGGGTTATAGGCATTTGGTTTAACCGGAGATCTGCATTGTCTTGTGCGTACGAAAGTGCTCTAGAGTGGCTGGCCTCCTTTAGCGGGTCTCCCATGCCCTGTGTTTTCTGGGATAATAATGGTGGTGTCTGTGGCTGTATGAACTATTTCTTAGGTGTTGTTTTAGATGAACAGCTGCTCTCCTTATTTGGATGCATAGTGTTGGGGTCTTTTGTGACATGGATGGAAAAGACGGTGCATTTTGGTGTTGATTGCACATGACACTGGGGCTGTAGAGTTGGTGCTGATGAGCTGGGGTATTATTTTGGGCCCCCGGGGCTTCTGCCTGCCCATTACTTCCCGTCACTGATGGGTTGAAGAATGGAATGGGATGTGGGGGCAGCTTGAAAGGGCTTTTGGAAAGAAGATGAGGCGTGTGTCCTTTGATAAGAGCTCAGCTGGCTGTCTCACCAGAGCTGATTACTCTGCAGGTGGGTCTCGTGCTTGGAAATGCTACCAAGTATGAAAATGGCGTTCTGGCTTTAAATGGTGTATTTCCCAGAATCACAGGTTCACCACCCAGATTCCGAAAGGGCTCGTATCTGTTAAGTAGGTCAGCTGAAGCATTAAAATGTGGCTTCATCTCTCTTGTATTTTTCATGCTTTCATTACTGCCCTTGCATTTTTACACAGCAGCATAATGACGCTTCCCTGGTAAATATATGGCCTAAAATTATCCTTAGCCCAGGGCTGCAAGCGTGTGTTGGCTTCTGATTTTCTTCAGCTCCTTATCTATATTTTAACTGCAGTCTGATTATTGCATTACTGCCCTGCCCTGGTAAAAAGCACTTATTTAATAAACATACACCCTTGTTGAATGTCACCTAAACCCTGAGTTTTGGAACGGTGACATCATCTACTGGAACTGGGAGGAAATTTGAATTTGGCACTGGAGGGAGCTTGAACACAAAAAGTGTTCACCTAGGAGATGGAACCTGGACCCAGGTGGGATGAGGAGCCAGTCTGCTTCCTGTCAGCACAGGAGCATTTAACATTTAAAAGGCAAAAAAACAAAACCTGACGACGTCATTCAGGTCTGATGGCCTAGTTCTTCGCTGTTGAGATTACAGGTTTGTAAACGCTGTCAGTGTGTGTGAGGATACGTCCTATGTGTGGGACAGCAGGCTCCTTGGTGCCAGCTGTCTGTGGCAATACAATCCTGTGCTGTGGTGCTTTGCCAGGTTCAGACAAGCCTGGACCTCACAGGCAGTTTTTTCAAGTATGTTCTTAATCTGTTTACACCTACTCTGCCTCTTCATAGATGTACATACTTTTCCCTTACATCCTCCGATGAGCTGAGCTTACTTGGCATCCTGAGAGATCAAGTTTTATAGCGGCTTTTCCCCCATCACCCCAAAGTAGTCCGGCATGGGCAACACTGGGCTTAATCATTGTTTTTCATATGATACTAATATGTAGATGGTTGATTGTGAGTGTCTGGGCCTCTATCTGCAGTACCAAGTGGGGCAGCTGTACTCTGTAGCAGAGGCCAGCAAGAATGAGACTGGAGGTGGAGAGGGAATAGAGGTCCTGAAGAATGAGCCTTATGAGAATGGTGAAGAGAAGGGACAGTACACACACAAGATCTACCATCTAAAGAGGTGAGGACGCGTGCTCAGAATGTGGCATGCTTATGTGTTCCACCCTGACAGTCACTGGAAAGACGTGCTTCAAGCTTTGGGCTCAGAACATTATTTAAAGACAGCTTGGTTTGCGCAGGGGGGGGCTACCTCTGAGTAGAATAGCATTTGCGGATTCATATTCATACCCAGCATGCACTAGTCCTGGGATGTGAGTTTGTTGTGTACCTGGAAAACAGCACTGAAGCTTTGTTAATGTGCTAGATGATTGCTGGTGCTTGCTTTCTACCTGTTGGTCTGGCAGTGATCAAAAAAATCATATGACGAATGTAGATGCCAAATGGCAATTTTATTGATGTTTCAAAGTACTGGCGGATATTCTGAGTTGATTTAGAGTGCACACAGCTGTTTAGTGTTTTAAAGCCTTCCAAACTCCATCCTTGTGAAAGATCAGGCGATCTTGTGTCAGAAGACCTGTGGACTCCATTGCCTAACGTTTAAGTAAACGCTGTTTCGTGCATCCACTGGGATGGCCGATCCCTGGAGCACTGTCCTGACGACAAGACTGTCCCACCTTGTTCCTCCTACTCAGCAAAGTCCCAGGGTTTGTGAAGATGATCGCGCCGGAGGGGGCCCTGGTGTTCCACGAGAAGGCCTGGAACGCCTACCCATACTGTCGGACCAGTGAGTTCCACCTGGCCCCACCCAGAACCCTCTCTATGCCTGGCTATGCCTCTGTTCCACCCGTTCCACCCTCACCTATATACAGTTTTTATTGGTCTTGAAAACTTTAATCAGTTTTTGTGAACCACAGTTGTATGCTGCCATAGGCCACTCACTTAATTAAGCATGACTCATTCAGGTCATTTAGTGTACCTAGCATAAAATTTTCCACAATGAATGGTTCTATATATTTATGCAAATTGCTTATTTCATTTTTATTTTTAAATGCTTTTATAATTTTTTTTATTATTATTTTGCATTAAAATTGCACTTGGGAAGCCATGTGAAAGCATTTTATTATCCAGTAAAATCTGTGATTTGTGGAATAAATTTGTGTCTGCCTCACCTTTTCAGTTTCCTGGCATTTTACTTGTATCATATGCTTGGACGTACATGCTCACCAAGATCATCACGTTGTCATGTATACTGTTTTAATAATTGACTGCGGCCTGTTATGTCCCTTTGCTGATATCTGTTCTGAATCACTATTGTTTTCCGTTTGGCTCCTCCCACCCCTGCTGGTGCTCACTCTTCATTGGCTGCAGTTGTAACGGTGAGTTTATGGAGCATTAACGCTTTACCTTCCTCCTTAGTCTTAATAGGCTCACTGGAACATGAACTAACTCTTATTTCTTGGGTTGGTTCAGTGGCTTGGTTTACAGACTGACTACTGGAAAGAAAAACCTAATGACTGTGCTGGCAGGTCTATCACATTTTCCACTGCTGAATCTTGCAGTGATATGTGTTGTGGAAAAATCAATCCCTGCAGTTTCCTGTGAACCCTTAATTGTTTAATTGGATCAGTGTTGAGGCTTAAGTTGTGAGCTCTTGAGACTGTTATTTTGCCTGTTTATTTTTATGCGTACCTGGAAAAGGGGGTTGTTTCATGGGCATGCTAGGAATTGGGACCCTCGCTTAATCTGCCAGTGGAAACTGGGTGCGCTGGGAAAGCTCTTTCAGATACACCAGCAGCCTGGGAAATGGGTCAGGTGTAGGGCTGCTGCAGAGCCCAAACCAGTCTGCGGCTCATGCTATTCATGCACAGCCGACATACTGGCCCTTCAGCAAAGGACCTGGCTGACTGAATGGGTCTGATTGAGATTCTGTCAGTCAGTTGGTAACTTTCTGTAGCCTACAGGTGGCCTCTATCATAACATATTGCTTCTCTTGCTCTTTCTAGAATGAGTACATGAAGGACGACTTCTTCATTAAGATTGAGACGTGGCATAAACCGGATATGGGCGCTCTAGAAAACGTGAGTGACTTTGAAAGGTGTCCTTGCTGTTTTTGACTTGCTTTCTAATCCCGCTCACTGGATTTCTTTATTTCTTACCTCCTGTCCAATACCCCCACTCACCCTGGCCACCACCCCCTCCTCCCCCAAATGGCAGGTTCATGGCCTGGACCCAGCCACATGGAAGACGGTGGAGGTGGTGCCCATTGACATCGCAGACAGAGAGCAAGTGTCGTCAAGTGTGAGTAGACTCTTTGAGTGCCCCCTTTGTCACGTGTAACTAAAGTGCTTGGCAGATGACAGGATGGTGTGGATCTGGCACTGTTAATGCAGTCTTGTCTGCCAACACCAGTTTGCCCTGTGCCCTTTAAGTGGCTTGTTGTAAAACTATCAAATATGGCAGGTCAATATCCAAAGAGTTTGTCCATCAAGCAGCAGCATGTGGGCTATGGAGGGCATTTTAGGTGGAGGTCTTGTTATAGTGAAATGTTAAACAGTCACGTAGCCTCTTAACCCACTGTCCCCTCCTTGGCTCTGATTTGCCAGCTTTGTCTTGGGCTCTAATCCAGCCCTTCTGTGATTGGTGGAGGCTGATCACTTCCAGATAGCAGTGCAGCCTGGCACATGTCACGTAGAAGCATAAGGCGTGGTGCCAGTGCCGGGGCACCTGGGTAATGATCCCTGTTCCATTAGCCCATTGGCTGAGGAGTGGTGTGCTTCCTATGGCAGATTTTTCATGGTAGACCTTTAACTGCATAATTGGATTAATTACAGGACTCTGTTAATCCCACTGGAAATCTGTGCAAAGGGATTAGTGCTGGATTTGAGTAATTCAAATTTAGTTACGGCGGATGCATGTCCCCCCCCCCACCCCAAACCTGAGCAGCCGGCAAAAACAGGGGAGAAGTGTTGCATTGTGGGTTAAGTAGTACAATTGCATATCTCTCTGACTACAGGACTACAAACCAGGGGAGGACCCTGCCTTGTTTCAGTCTGTGAAGACAGGTCGGGGGCCTCTGGGCCCCAACTGGAAGGTATGGTTGTAAGGGGAATGGGTAGTTGTGTCTTCTATCCTTTACCATGCCGTTTTTTTAAATTATTATTATTATTATTATTTTATTTATTTATTTATTTATTTTTATCAATCCTGGGTGTGTGCACTTTTGAGGCACTATGCTGATGTCCAGGCTCTGTGTGTGTGTGTGTGTGTGTCTGTCTGTCTGTGTGTCTGTCTGTCTGTGTGTCTGTCTGTCTGTGTGTCTGTCTGTGTGTGTGTGTGTGTGTGTGTGTGTGTGTGTGTGTCTGTCTATGTGTGTGTGTGCATCCAACAGAAGGAACTAATGAACAGCCCAGACACCCCGCACATGTGTGCCTACAAACTGGTCACTGTCAAGTTCAAGTGGTGGGGCCTGCAAAACAAGGTGGAGAACTTCATTCACAGTGTGAGTGCCGCTTCCTCCTCCTCCTACACATCATGTTGCTTCCGTCTAGCCTTCTTGTAGTTTGCCAGCTACGCTCTGCTTAGTCAGTGCCTCCGGTGGTTGAGGTACGTATCCCTCCTCCCTGCAGCAAGAGAAGAGGATCTTCACCAACTTCCACCGGCAGCTGTTCTGTTGGATCGACGGCTGGGTGGAGCTCACCATGGAGGACATCCGGCGGATGGAGGACCAGACGCAGAAGGAGCTGGAGGAGGTATGCGCGGCTGTTAAAGTGCACCCTCGATGTGGAAAAAGTCACCCAAAACTTGTCAAATTGTTTCCCACATGGAGGAGGCCCCTGTGTGGTACCCAGACCCTCCTCTCAGACACGTGGCCAGGAAGCTGCTGTCGCAGTGCCCATCTAACCACCGTATCATGCTGAGGAAGAGACACTCCAGCTGCGCTGAACTTTTTGCCTTTTAGGAGTAGCCTCCTCTTCCAGGCTCTGATCTCGAGGTCCCACTGAGGTCCGAAGTACCCAAAATATGGGGTGCATGAAAGCGGCCTCCTGCGGTTCACACCTGTCGTGTCCCAGTTTCCTGTAATGATCATGGTGTTCTTAAACACGGGGTCCGATCCACTGCTACTACCACCAAGTGTCAGATAGTGACTCTCTTTATCAAGCTACATGCGGATGGAAACTAAGAGCCCCCCCCAAGGGAGGGGGTAGGTTTTCTCTATTTTCCAGATGTTTCCGCCCAAACTAATGCTGCTCATCCCCTCCCTGTCCTCCATCCGTCCACTTAAGCTATAGCAGCATGATTGCTAACAGCTGGGGTTGCGTGGCTGAGAGCGAGTGAAGGCCGTCCCATTCCCGGACAAACCCCGCCTCCGCTCTGTCCGTGCTGACCCATACCCCCTGCCAGCCTTGGCGAGGGCCGCCAGCTGACCTGCTGACCCTCTCGTTTTGCGTCTAGATGCGACAGAAGGGCTCCGTTCGGGGCACAAAAGCTGCAGAGGACTAGCCCCGCTCCCCAGTGTAGGTCAGAGGCAGGCTGAGTAAGTCCTACAGGTGGGGGGAGGAGGTGTGGTCCTGGCGATGTGGCCCCCCCACCCTCCCCCATATGTCGTCACTGTTTCTCAGCATCTCCATGTAGGGACGCTGCTGCGCTGCTTCCATCCACATCAGACAGGGGGCGTATGTGTCCTGATTCTGTGATGGCAATTCCATCTGATCTCATTGTGCCTCTTAACTATGGTGTAGAGCTAGAGAAGGAGCAGCTGTCTCGTTAAAAGGGTTAATTATTATTAAGACGACGGCTTGGGCTTCTGCGAAAGCCTGGCCGATGCCCTCCTGCCCCCCTCCTTACAAACGGCACCTCTGCCTCTTGACAGATTCTACTGACATCTCCAGCATATTAGCACGAGGTACTAGGTCCATAAAGCACCCTGGGTTTCCGCCCTCTGTCTGGCTCGGTGTGATGGAAGCAGAGCGCGTTGTGTCCCTGAGCTCCATGATAACCATGCATTCTTTTCACCAGCTTCTCTTGCCAGTCCCTGCGGGGGGGGGGGCGCCATTTGCACCTTCTTTCCTTCACCTGTGCCATAGGTTTCTGCTGTGTGTGTGTGCGTGTGCGACTAAGGCTAGTAGATGGATGCCAGCCACAGCACTATAATCTACGGTATGCTATGGAACACCCAGTAACCCTCTGAGCTCCGCCCCCAGGACACCTACTGCTGTCTGGATGGGCAGGGGTTCCACCTGTGCTGTCACCCTCAAGGATCGCTTGCCATGGGCTCTTTTTCCAGTGCTTCTCTGAGAATCTCATGCCCGTCGTGTAACCAGAGAGACATTTGCATGTTTGTTTACAGCTGCAGCCTTTTTTCGAGACACTGCCTGGTCATGGGTGTGGGGGCCCGTCCCCGGGGTGGGCTGCAGAGCCCATGATGGTGTTGGCTTGCGATACTCTGGTTGGGCTGGGGAGCAACTTCCTGCTTGCCAGCGTCATTCTCCTGTTGCATGCCCTGTTGCATGGTGGGGATTGGGGGGGCTGTTAATTAGAGGGACAGTATGCAACTGGGATTGTGATTCTGAGAAGTCTGTGTGGCTGAAAGGCGGGGGGCAATGAATTCGGAAAGTTTGCGAAAGGTATCATGCCCCCCCCCCCCAATGATAAGGAACCAGACCTGAATGAAAGCTGAACAGCCCCCCGAGCAGGAGGCACTGTTCAGCAGTGGTTCTACAAACCAGGAAAGTTGCCCCCATCCATATGACCCCCCCCATCTTATCACGCACAGCCTACTCTCTTGAAGCACAATTCCCGGATGCCCCATGTATCCTATTTCTATGAAACTGCTTTGGTCCTGATTCATTTCTATCTTCTCCACCCCACCCCACCCCACCTACAGCTTCGCAGTAAAGGTCTGGTTCGAGGCACCAGCGCTGCAGATGAACAATAAGAAAACATTTTCAAAGCAAAAAGGAAAAAAAAAAAACATCCCACCATGACGAGACGGATATGGACGTGCAGAGCCCTGATTACTGTCCCTGACGCTCGAGGCGGCACACAGTAGGGCTGCAGGGCTGTACCCACCCTTAGCATAATCAGGAATTTCATTGGATGGAAAAGGAAAAACATTTTTTAACAAAAAATTACCAGTCTGTGTCGCTTCTGCAGCAAACATGAAAGAGTACCTTTTAAAAGAAATTACTGTATTTTTTTTCTAAAGCATTCATTAGTAATCGTTTCCATGGTTTAATCTCAGATATCGGACCAATTTTTTTGGATGTACATGTTGGGTTGTCATGCCTGTTCCCCCAAAGCCTCTTCTGTACAAAGTGCTCTGAAGCCTGGTGACTCCCACTTTCTGGGAGAGTTGGATCCACTCTAAGCTTCTTTTTTTAATATGTATAGTTTATTTCATCCATCACTTTTCTTCGCCTGTTGTAGGTATTACTCTTAATTGGAGTGGAAAATATTTTCTTCCACCCAACAAACAACCAAATGTGACCCCACACACACACGGATTAAACTCATGGTGGGTGGGGCTTAACAAGGCAATTAACAGGCTCAGGGGAACCATTGGTTTGAGACCAGGGTAAGCATTGTCATAGTTGATCATTTTCAGCGCTGCCTGGTTTAGGGCTGATGGCATAGCTTGTGATATGAGACAATGCCGGGGACGATGCGGTCCCCTCTGGCTGTTTACAGACTGGCTAGTCTTGCGGCCGCACCCCAACTTCTGTGGGGGGTTTTGATCCCCACACCGCGAGGGTTGTTCAGGGTGACGGGCGTGCCTGTCAGGTGGGCTGTAGACCTGCCAGTAAGTGTGTCAGTGACGGTCTGTGGGCCAGTTGGGCTGCTCTGCTTCCATTTAAACGTGTGTCTGCTGCTTTGAACAGACCGCCCCCTTTGGGGTGCAGTGTGACGCCGCTCCTCGTTAGGTCCCGCCTCCTTCATCTCAGCCATGTGCTGATCGTTTCCCCGTCAGACACCTGGTCAGTTGCCTGTAGCTTTCCGGATTCATTTAATCTTGTGCAGTTTCAGCTATGTACGTGCGTGAGTGAGCGAGAGATTCTTTGTGCTTACATTCACGGTTAACTGGTAACCTAAACCAAGAGTATTAAGATGTAATGGACTGGAGTTGTGGCCTGTATTTGAGTTCTTGGTCAGCTGTGATGTCGCCACAGCAACTGTTTGATTCATACTGACATGCAGAATACAGAACTGTCCTACATTTTTACTTGACTTCCTTTGTTCGTTTTGTCCTGCCCACATCATACAGTATCTGTTCGGTGATCTAAATGCACTACATCACTTTGCCAGCAGGGTGGCAACATGAAACTGCATTTACTGGTCCTCTGCTGCTCTTATTGAAGATTCTTTTGATACTCAGCACAGCAAGTAACCCGAAATACTTATTTTTTTTCTATATTTTTATTTTATTTGTTAAATATAAATGTTTTTAGCAGTTTTCCAGTTTGACCAATGTACGGTTTCAGAAACAGGTTTCTAGCCATCTTTTCCTCAGTGGCGGTTTACTCGTTTTCATACTACTACGGCAGCCTTTCTGGGAGGATCCTGTTCCAGGGAAAAAGGAGAGCTCAAGATGGAGAACAAACCGTATAGTGTAATCATGATTAACCACCTTAATGCGGAATTGACTACTGTTGTTTTTCTAAAAACAAAAAAAAAGAGAGAGAGATGCGTTTCAATGTCTTATTGTCTGATCATTGTTTAAATTCAGGGGAAATGGTATTGAATGTGTGCTATAAACTGATGCAGCAATTGAGCTGTCATGTAAAAGGTCTACACAATGAAATTTTAACAATATCAAATAAATTTCAACACAAAACTACCTGAAGTTTGTTTATTTGAACTTTCCGTCTGATCTCCGAGCGATGGCACTGAGATTCCACTCAACTCATACATGGTTCCCATTTGGGACAAGAAAGTTTTATTGGTTTCATACTCACCTGGACCATCTGCATTAGCTAGTTTTGGGGGCTGCTGAACGGCTCAGCAGGATAAACCTCTTCCTGTGATTGGAGGATCACTTTTGGAAGCCCCAGCTCCAGCAGATTAGTCACATTCAGTTCGATTGTACATGCTGGCTGCCCCTGCACTGTCAATGCCAAGCCTGCTCTCACCTTCACATGTGTTTCTGTGTCTCATGGACAGCAAGATGGGGTAGCTCACGGGTCTCAAACTCCAGTCCTGGGGGGGGGCGGAGCCATGTGTAGCTTAGTTCTTTCCCTGTTCTGCCACAAATGATTCAGCTCAAGAGCTGTGTGGTAATTAGCACAAGGAGTCGAATCAGGTGTGTTAAATGAGGGTGAACCAAAAACTGCAGGGCTCCGGCCCCCCAGGACTGGAGTTTTAGACACCTGGGGTAGCTGAAGAGAAGCATTCTGAAGTACCTGCATATAAAGGATGGTAAGATAACCTTTATTAATCCCACAGTTGGGAAATTTGCATTGTTATAGAAGGAAAAAGGTTCAATACAAGATAAGTAATAAAATAGCAATAAAAGATTATACAATATACAAAAAATAAATGAATATACACACACAAGTGGACAACTTCAGATTCCTAGAAGCAGCAGAAATTGAATGTTCAATAACATTCAAATGACGATATTAGAACGCTGCAAAGCCTCTTATATGGAAACCATAGCACTTCACAGTCCACATAAATATGCGTCTCTGTATATTTTTGTTTGGTCTGATATCCTGAGCACCCGCACACAAACACACACGCATCAGTCTGATCAAATGTTCAAATGATAGTGTCTGCCGTGATGACAGCCATCAGTACCACCGCAGAAGGCAGGCGAGCCGCATTTGGGCTGCCATATGATTACGATGCTTCTTCATGTTCCTGTCAAATGGCACGGTGTTGATGTGGCACTGGGACATGTTGAACTGTACCTCTGTTAAGATGTCTTTTCTCCTTACCCCCTCCCAGGGGATTCTGATGCTCTTATGCCTTTCTTAGACCCTTCAGGTCTGGTTCGTCTTTGTTTTGTGTGTTCTCCATGTGACCCACAGCAGTGATGCTTCTGCGGTGTGGAATGCCACTCTGCTAGCTCTCACACCTACCCTGGGGTAAAATTGACCCCAGAGGCACATATCAGGTGACTTTCCTCGTAGTAACAATTATTGTAGGAGCGTGTAAGAGCTAACAGTGTCAGTTTATCGAAACAGCCCCTTCCCTGAGAGGCGAGCAGCCCTGTGCCTCCTCATCCTAAGATGCTGCATTTTATTCTGGGGGGCCTCAAACTGAACTGCATGTACTCTGGGAGCAACAGTACCACACACCAGGTTGGATGTGAGGCCTGGATGTGTGTTTGTGTTACATACATGTTGTGCAAGTATTACTTGGAGGACATTAAGGTCAAATGCATCTGCCCCCCCTAACAGAACGACTGGCTCCAGTCTGGCCCCCCCCCAGCTGAACTGGTCTTGGCACCGCCACTGCCAAGCTGTTCACCCCAGATCTCGGTTGTCTCTTCTGTAGAACTGGTCAGGTTCTTGCTTGCTGTCCCTCACAGTGTTTGTCTCCCAGGATGAATGGGACACATGGTTTGAGGTTCTTGTCCAGATTCTGGCCCTTCCTCTGTTGTACTAAATGTGTGTCTGTTGTAAAAACCTCTGGAGATGTCAGACACCTCAAGTACATATCCTACCTCCAGCAAGAGCTGCTTTTCCAGGCTGTAGTGGTTTGTGGGTAAGTACTCAAGCCAGGATCTGTTGGTTTGAAAAAAAAATCCCTGAAAACAGCCTTTTGTACATTTGATCCCTGTCAAAAGTGTAACCACTTCTTGAGGTCCTGGCAATGTGCCAACCTGCATGCTCCAAGTTGTGAGAAGATTACAGATGGTACTTTTGATCTGTGGGAACTTTGAGGCTGATGTCTACTTTTCTTTGACTCGTGTAAAATTGTGGATGATATTGATACAACTGGTTCTAGCACTGCCGCATCACACCTCTCCGACCAGGGTTCGCGTGTCTGCCACGGCTCCGTGTGTGTGGAGTTTGCATGTTCTCCCCATGTCGTCATGGAGTTTCCACTGGGTACTCTGGTACTCCTGAGGTTAATTGGGGTTACCAAATTGCCCATTGGTGTGCGAGTGTGCATGAATGGTGTGTGAGTGTGCCGTGTGATGGATTGGTGCCCCGCCCTGGGTTGTTCCCTGTCTTGTGCCTGTAGTCTCCAGGATAGGCTCCAGACCTCCTGTAACCCTTAAAATGACAAGCAGTATCAGAAAATGGACTGATGGATGGATGGATGATCCTCTCCCTTAGGTCGATAGCTAAACCCAGGGGAACTGTGCGTTCCCCTTATTAGTGCAGGTTCTAGCTGTACTCAAACTATAGACGTTCTTGGTATGACCACGCGGTGGCACTGTATGCCTGTGAGAGAAGGACATGTTTCGTTATAAGGAAGAAAACGTTACCTGTAAGTTCTCTGCATCTGCCCATGAGGTTGACAAAATGTTGAATAACCTGGAAACGAATCCCTCCCCCCCCTCAAAAAAAAAAATAAATAAAAAACTGGTCAGGTCCAGAGGATAATGTGGTTACCCTGCTGTGGAACCTCCAAACAGAGTTTAAGTCATCGGTCTCCCTCGCGTAGGTTCCCCTCTGTACATGAGCCACATGGTGAGGGACGTGTGGTCAGCTGCCCTTCCATGACACCGATCCCTCTTTCTCCCAGCGGTTTGCCGAGCCTCGCGCTTGTTTTGTGGTCCATAGCCTGGCCACCATAGGCTGCTTTGGCCATTTTCCAAAGCAAAGCGCGCTTCCGAGAGACGCTGCTGTTTACCCCCGTCTCCTGATTAGCCCCGCAGCCCAAACACGCATGTTAATGAGTGTGTTTTGGCCCTACATTAACCTTGATGCGAATACCCTTGAACTCCTCCCTGTCCCTCCCCAGCTTCATTTATGTCTCTATGCAGTCTCGTTAGGCTGCTTATTATTACTGAGACCCACTGCCACTGTTATTATATTTTAATAATTCAGACACATTCCAACCCGCAGGAATTTCCTCTTGTCATCTCTTTACGTATCATAGGATCCCTAAGTTTTTAAAAATTCGTTGCTATCATACATCACCCGCTTTTTGCGGACAGGAAAATATATAAGGTACATGCTTAATGATTCCAGCTGGTGTTTACCAGGGGGGGATAAGCGGGGGAAATGATTATTATGGCTAGATGTATGATACCCTAATTGGTTGCATTGTGCGTTATGATGTTGATGTACCGTGAATGCAATAATTCTATTAATTCACGTTTTCGCGGGTATTGGTGTGGCTGTGTCGTTTAAAGTCAGTTTACGGAAAGCTAAACTGCAGAATGCCATTATTTGAAGTAGGTCTATGTGTGTGATGAATCCAATGATCCAGCTGACCATTAACCCTACCCCCACCCCCGAAGACCGCTGTCAGTTTACAATAATGGCCTCGCATAATCTCATTCCGCAGAAGGATGGAGTTCTTCTGTATATCGCCATCGTGTCAATCCCGTTCTGAAATACGGAATAAATTATTCCCGACCTATAGAAACTTCGCGTAGAGAAATCAACGACTCCTTAAATTTATCTTAGCCCAGACTTGCTGTGCGTTTTTTTAACTTCATGCTTGTATATGAAAAACGTTATTTTTTTCTTATTAGGTGCGTCGATTTGCAATTAAAAGTGAGCTGTATTTCTTCGTTTCAAGTATGTCGTATTAGGTAATAATTTTCAACAAACGATTTTCTAGCATTAGACCTATAAATATTTACGATAAGATGTTTATTTTGTCTTACTGGACATCTGTCCACTGTCTGACAGATGTCTGTAGCCTACAGTAGATGTCAGAAGGGTCTAAATATTTTAACAAGAATTATTGGGGTCAACTCTTCTCTGCAGGAGATGTGAACAGTGGGCTGTTACATAATTTATATTGATTTTGATATGGCCTCGCCTACTTTCCTTATTGATTTTTAAAGGGGTGTCAAAGCCTGTGTGTCACCGATGAAACATTTTTTAAAACTGATCTTCCGAAAGTTTAAAAAATCGACGATACAGTCGGATATTTTAGGAAGAGGAAAATAGCAGTGAGAAGCATCTTCCATGTGGTGACTGTGTTTAAGTAAAGAATTCCCTCTTTGTGTGTCTTTTTGTAGTTCCCATCTAACTATTCGAACGTTATAACGTTAGATACGGAATACTTAAAATGCAAGACTTTTAGCTGTGTCCTATTGTTTCGTCCCCCATCCCCTCGTGAGCAGATAAAAAGCGAGACAAAAGATTAATTTAAACGGTAAACCGAATTATGTTAATCGATTAATTCATTTGAATATAAATGATCATTCAGTGTGTGTGCGTTATAAACATACACCGGTGCCAACCGTTCAAAATATAAAAACTATGCTCTTTATAACAAACCATACATTTTGCATTTTTAGTTAAATAAGTGATACATCCTAATAATAATCCGCGCGATTTTCTCATAATTTTTCTATTAATGAGGACTTTAGATTTAATTCTTGTTCTGCGAATCTCCATCGGAAAAAATATATAGAAAAGGGAGAAAATAGACCAATATGGCAAATTAGAAAGTATCGGAATATGAAGCGCTGGAAAATAAGACGAGCAGAGAAGATCCCAGCTGCGGATATCTGCGTCTGCGGGCTGCCTTAAGAGGTGATCCCGCCCCACGGCGGCTCTATTGGCGACTGCTGCGCTGACGGGCTGCATGGCACAAGCGCTGAACTTGTTGCTGGAGCCGGCACGATGTTCCAGTAAATGCCCCTTTGATGAAAGAGGTACGACACCAAGACTCCGTGGCTGAGGAAAGGACCGAAAGCCCCAAGGACTAAGGAGA
Source organism: Gnathonemus echidnorhynchus (assembly GCA_026776725.1). NCBI lineage: Eukaryota > Metazoa > Chordata > Actinopteri > Osteoglossiformes > Mormyridae > Gnathonemus > Gnathonemus echidnorhynchus. Next base: position 23,115,366 of record JAODJU010000119.1, on the reverse strand, counting down.
GACCAGGAGGGGGGCGGGGAAGGGATGGGATTCGGCTCTCAAATGCCCAGGACCGAAAAAACACGGCTTCCTACACGCGTTGTGGAGGTGGAGTATGGATAAAATGGGCTTTTTAGTACTCAGCCCAGTGTCCAGGCGCAAAGACGCGCAGGATTAGTCGCTTTAATGGCCTCGCTTTTTACGTTCATGCGCGGACTCTCGCTTTGCCTTCCAGAGGATCCCATGAATAAAAACAAGTACGTTTAACCGCCATTGTATTTCTTAAAAAATATCAAACTATCCAAGGACTGTTTTCTGCAAGGATGTTTTTTTCCTGATTTACAAGCGTTATGATTATCCGTTCACCCCAATGAAATTACTTGGGATGTTTTTATTATTATTATTGCGTGGAGATGGGATTCGTAAGCGAGACGCGGGATCGCTTGTCCCGGGGCAGCTGACAGTAGCCTGGGGCAGCTTTGAGGGGAAATAAGTTACTAAACCGTCACAAAAAAGCTTTCGTTCCTGCGGCGTCTTCAGTCCTACCTGTTCCTTCAGTTCGGAAGGTGATTTCTTCGACTTGGGTATTTAATTAAGAAACGCTTGCTGCCATTCGCAAGAACAGGAGTCTGTTGGGACACACTTACACGAATGACAATTATAACCTATAAAATGCTATAATAAAGGGTGCAGAGCCGTTCTATTTGGATAGACAAGTACTTTGATGTACAGTATTGCTGGTGGAAATAAGATGATTTTTCCGTCGATCTGCTTAAAATAGTAAAGAGCTGCAAAGGCAACTGGAAAACATCTCCCTGTTTTTTATGCGACGCTGGAGGAAAGGTGCAATGTTTTCCACCCTAACGTTTGCTTTTCTGCAAAACGATAAATAAGGACTAGGTTTAACTTTTAACGTTTTTTAAGCTGCGTTCTTGCACCTGCTGATTTTATCCCCGAATATTTTGAAATTCGTAACGCTTGTTTTTTTTCGTGGATTTTTTCAATATAAGAAACTCCTCCACTTTTTTTTTCTTTTAACGGATAAAAAGAGACTTATTAGAAAAGCAGATTGCCAGAAGCAGCTCTCCGCACTCGCGAGTTGGCTGTCATGCTGGATTGATTGCGGCGAAGTATGTTTGGGCTGGAACAATTTGGGTCTCATATTCACAGCAGAAAGTCTGGCCAAAGGGAGGGAGACTCCATCCAGCAGAGCCCGAATATGAATCCCCACTACAAGAATCCGGCTTTCCACAGTGGAGGGGCGCCTGTGGCCTCAGCCCAAGGTATGGCTCCCCTAAGTGAGTCGGGTGCGCCGTTTGGCTTCCCCCCGCAGGGCCACCCGGACCTCCACCCGCTGGGTCTACAGCACCATCAGCAGATGCCCCAGATGCACGCATATTTCAGCGAGCCGCTGAGCCAGGGGCCACACCACCCACACTTCGGAGCGAGGTTGGGGGCCCCCGGGGCCACTGCTTCCTGTATCCACAGTGGGAGGCTGCCCGCTTTCCATCAGGGCTTCTCCGACGTCTGTGAGCCGCTTCCCCTGGGCCCAGCGGGGGAGGGCTTCAGCCAGCCTCCCCAGCGTTCAGGGGCTTTGCCTGACTTCCAATCCCAAGCCCCCCCTGATAGGAGCCACGTGGTGCCTGCTCCATGCCTTCCCTTGGACCAGTCACCTAACCGCGCTGCCTCTTTCCACGGTCTGCCCTCTTCGACGTCGTCCTCTTCCTCCTCTGAACCGCCCTGCCAGGACGCCCGTCGGCTGCCACCCTCAGGCAGGTTACCCAGGGAGTATGGTTACCCAGGAGACGCACCCTCAGGGCCCTTCAGTGTTCCTGTGTTCTCCCCACCTGCCTCAGATGCCCACATCCCCCAGTACAGCATGGGGGGTCCTGTGATGGGTGACGGGAGTTCCCACTGTAATCCCAGCATCCCCAGGACGGGCATCCCCAAGACACAACATCCTCCCCCTGCCGGTTTCTACGACAGATTCGGGATCGGGAGGAAGGTGCATCCAGGGGTTGGTCCCGGAGGCAGGCATCCCTCTATGCAGCACCCCCAGGCAGGCACAATTGGCAGGCAAGGCCCCTGCTCCTCAGGCCTGCTCCAGTCTCCAAGCTCCAGCCACCCAGGAATGCAGGACGGTGGACTGATGCTGTCTGACCAGCAAGGCCAGTTTGAATACCCCGCAGGCAGACTGGATGGCAATGGAGTTCATCCCTATGGGGATCCCATGTTTAATATGCAGCCGCTGCCTCCACCCAGTCAAAGACTGCAGCACTTTGACTCTTCTTATGAACACGCTGCCAAGAGGCCCCGCTTTGATATCCCTGGCAGGGATGGCTGTGGCAACTGGGGCAGCAGCCTGCACTCCCCACCAGGGGGCAATAATCACATCTCCCCCTCTGCTTATCCAGGCCTCCCTGGGGACTTCCCTCATCCCTCCACGGACGGCTTTCCCCTGGCCCCCCCCATACAGCACGGCAGCCCCCAGCAGCAGCGACAAAACGCGGCCATGATGATCAAACAGATGGCTTCTAGGACCCAGCACCACAGGAATAGGCCGGCTGGGCCACAGCACCTGGATCGCCACGGCAACCTGCCTCCTAGCAACATAGCGCTTGGGAGCCAAGTTGGAGACTATGAGGGGCCAAATTTTGAGAGGGCCAACGTGGATGGGCAGGCCACCCTGCCACCCCAGGAGAATCCCTGGTACCCCAGCGTGCACCCTAGGGGGGACATTCCACCTTGCAGACTGGGTGGTACTCCGAGGCTCCCCATGCCGATGGGGCTGCAGCACGGCAGTGGAGACGCACTGTACCGCCCAGGCCCCAGCCGGATGAGCATGCAGGACCAGATGAGGCTGCCCCATAACAGCCACTCCCACTGCCAGTCCCTCATGTCCCCCGGCATCCAGTCACAGTTCGGGAACAGCATAGGCGGTCACCAGCAGATGAGGTCTCCTGGATCTGTGCCCAGCCTCCCAAATAGGCCTGCTGATTTCACGGGAGCCCCCGCGGGGCCTCAGCTCGGCTTCCCTTTCGGGGGGGTCCAACGACAGGCAGGGACTCCGCAAAACAACGCCCTGTCAGGGAGTTTCCGTGGGCAGCCCGAGTTTCCAAACGGGCAGCGCTTGTCCTCAGGAAAGCTGGGCACCCTCTCCCTGGACATCCTGGGCAAGTCGAGCGGGAAGGAGGGGGCGTTCGGTCAGAGCTGCCTGGCGGCGCTCTCCACTGCCTGCCAGAACATGATCGCCAGCCTGGGGGCCCCCAACCTCAACGTGACGTTCAACAAGAAGGGCCCGAGTGAGGCCCGACACAAACCAAGCCTCACAGATCAGGACCCTGGCGGCGGTGTAGGGGGTGTGGTCAGCGACCGTTTCCAGGGCGACACCAGTCAGGGCAGTCGGTCGCCAGGCAGCAGTCAGCTTCTGAGTCAGGGCGAGGCAATCCAGACTGAGCCGGGGGAAGTGAATGCCCCCTCCCCAAACTTCAATATGGATGCCCCCCCAGGGGGCGAGGGGAGGGGACACCCTGGGTGTGGGAGAGGGAGGTGGAGCAGGAAGGAGGAGGGTGGATGCATGAGCCCGGGGGACTTCTTTAGCCCTGAAGGGGGCACCCCCACTGTTACCCCCTCTGCTAGTGTGGGGGACAGGGGCACAGATAAACTCCAGGAGGAGCCTCTGACATCCTGGGGCAAGGGGGACAACCTGCTCCTGGGGGACCAGCCCGACCTCATGTCCTCCCTGGACAGCGGCATCCAGAGCGTCCCCAGGTCCGACGGCAGCTCTCCGCAGGGCGAATACCCCGATGACACAAGCGGAGGCTTCGGTGCCACCAGCTACGGCAATGAGGATGAGGTTTCCTCAAGTTCGGACACCTGCAAGCCCGCATGCAGCCCGCTGGTGAGCGGCTCCCCCAGGCCCCTGAGGATGATGGGAGGGCAGCACCCGCAGAGCATGGCACCGGCTGGCTACACGCTGGGCACGCCCGGCACCACCCATGACGAGCTCCACCCCCTGGAGATCCTGCAGGCCCAAATCCAGCTGCAGAGGCAGCAGTTCAACATCTCGGACGATCGTACCACGGGGGCGAAAGGCGGCGGGCGGATCGATGGCGACGCAGAGCTGCCACGGTGCCGCGGCCCAGATGGCGGGAAAGCCACAGCCGACGCCATCGACCTGGACTCCCTTATGGCAGAGCAGCACGCTGCCTGGTTTGTGCCCGGCGACAAAGCCACAGGGGGCAGTGTGGAGGATGACAACAGCACCGCGGCATCCTGGGAAAAGGCGGGATCTCACGGCAACCACAGAGAAGGTAAAATGGGTCTGCAGGGCTTTCAGGAAGCACGCGGGCTGGCCCGGTGTAGGCCCTGAGCTTTCCCTGGGTGTTTTTACAACTGGGTGGGGGAGTGTCTTCATTTTACTCATCAAAAACCAGCTTCGAACACAAGTGAAAAGACATGGTGTAAACGTGTGACAGATTTTATTTTGCTGGGCAATTATTGTACTTATAACATTTTTTTAAAAATGTAAACAGCTTTTCATTTTAAGCTTCATTTTGAAGTCCAGGCTTTTTATTTGTAATAAAAACAATCTAAAATTCTGCCAAGTTCGTTGACATCCTGGGTGAAATCATGTACCTTTTCCTTTTAAAAATATAAAAATTTGAAATTATCCTCGTCTTTCATAAAACATTTATTTATTTACATATGTATGTGTTTAATTTCAAAGCAAACCAGGTTCACTTTCCGAGTTTTTTTTTAATTATTATTATTATTATTGCTTATTTTTTTGCATAAAGCGTTTTCAAAGTGTGTTATACTGAAAAAAATATGTGTTATAAGGAAATTAAAACACGGCACACCGTCCTTGAACTAAAATAGTTGAAACCCCTCAAATCCTTATAAAAACCCGGTTTTAACAATATTGATTTTGCACGTTCCCGCGGTCTGCACAGGGACGCGTCTCGGCTGCTTCCTTCGCTCCCATCCTCTCTGGTTTCTGTCTTCGATATTAATGGCACCTCAGCGCGGCTTCTTTACACCGTACTGCATACCTGCTGCCCTTACCGTTAATGGGATGAGCAGATTTATCTAGTGCACGGCGCAATTAAGGGAAGTAAAAGCGTAATTTTAGTTTCACGTAAAACTTTAGAAAAAGACTAAAACAGCGTGACCTTTCCATACTGATGTTATATGAAAATGTACATATTTGGAAATTTGGTCTACGTTTAACTGAAATATGAAGCAATTCGTATCTAATATATTTTAAAGACATGGAAATAGCGATGCACATTAAATTACACAGTAAACCATCTGTGTGTAATTGGATTACCGCGCCGCAGAGAACAACGGCGGTGGGGGAGAGGGGGGTTGCACTGAGTCGTTTTGTATGTCGTCTGGCGGGTTGTGGAGAAGTCCCTAACAAAGTAATGCTTCAATTAATTCTAAATGTCTAGTTTTATCCGACTCAATGAAACTGGTATAGGGATTTTTTTGCACAATTACGCCGGTGCTTAGGTTAAATATTTACTATTTATGAACCAAGTTAATCATAAGCGGCCTGGCAAGCTTTTCCTCCCCTTCGCTAGATAAAACCGTCAGGTAGTTGGCTGGTCGGCCGACCGTTCAGCGGGTGCGCAGGTCGTTAATTTGTTTTTAATGGGTGGGTGGGGGTACGTGGACAAAGGCCGCTCTTCTTTCTCCTCGGTGCCTTAACCATGGGTCCCGGCGACTTGCACTGGCTTTAGACGGGCAGCCCGCCGATACCTGCCCCTGACATCCCCAGTTCCTCTGTATTTTCCAACCGGTCTCATCCGACGAGCAGCAAATATAAAGTACATTCTCAGTAAATAATCTTCTAGTATGGGTATCTTATCTATAATTAACTATCTTCCCCACGGTTTGTATACGCACTGTAGCCTATTTAAAACGTGTGTCCTTGGCTGTACGGTTCCTACAAGGGGGTGCAATCGTGGAAAGAAAATACAAGGAAATTATCAAAAATCATTAGAAATTGTACGCTATTGTTCGAATTGTAGGCTATCCGTCGATGTAGTAACACGGCAAATTGCTCTATTTTTACGGTCCTGTGCATGACCGAGGCGCCGAAATACTGTTCTCCCAAAACTTTCAGGCAACTCTAATGCATGAGAATATTCGATATATAGTATCCTTGTATATTAACTTTTTCTTAAGATGGATATTAACAATGTTTGAAGAAATGTCTGCGAGTATATGCTTTTAGCCGAACGATATAGAAATATTTAATATGACTGAAGATGTTTTTCAATGTATAACCTACAACTTACTAATTTAACTGCTGAAATCCACTCAAATGCCGCAAAGTTTATCACAGTAGCGATTGCTCGTGTTATCAGCTATTTGTGATTCATTTTGGTAAACAACTAATAAAAATAGCAGAAAATAATTAAACTGACAGGGCTATGGAAAATGGATCAGTTTTTCTAAATCAAATAGGCCTACACGGACACAGCATGAAATACATGTGAGAATTTATCTATAAAAACAATAAACCGAATGTGACTATTAAAAGGTCAGCTATAAGGTTCTGTGGATTTTTTTTTCAAACCACAAACTAATTTTAAAAAGCTGGTTCCTCTATCAAACCAAGCATCCGATTTTGTAAAGGTCAGGATTTTAATTTAAAATAAATTTACGCCAGATTGTTTAGAAATTTCTTTCCCCTTTAATGTATAATATCTGTAATGGGCTAATGTAATAACGGTTTCATAGTGCGCATTTCCTGGTCTGGTGACTACACTTGTGCCTGATAATCGGTAATCGTTGGCATCGGCTCGGTGTCGCGATGTCGCTCCCGTTCGGCTCGCCCGTTTCCAGCCCCCTACGCCCATGCCGCCCGTGCGCCTGCGTGCTTCGCCGAAGGTTTTTCCTGGGAAGCGGCGGTCCTGACGGAGGGGAGAACTGTGTGTGTTTGTGTAAAAGAATATCCTCAGGAGTGTTCAGTCCAAACACGCACACAGTTTACTTTACCCTGTAGCAGCTAGCCCTGGGTTTGTGGAGGTTAGAGAGACTGTCACTGCCAGGTTGACTCATTTAACATTTACAGTTATAAATCGTTGGTGAGAACAGATCAGGTGTGTGTGTGTGTGTGTGTGTGTGTGAGAGAGAGAGAGAGAGAGCCAACTAAAAGCCAGCAGCAAAGCAGACCATAGGATGGACTGGAAATAGCTGTTAATTGTAATCTGCTGTAATTACAAGCAGTTGCCATTTTGGACACAGAGTGACAATTTACTAATTGGATACGAAGGCAACACCAGATTTGGTGGCATAGGGTCAGGATGCTCCCAAGCTAAGGTGAGAGGAAACTTAATTCCCTTCAGACTGGATGGTCCAAGAATGGTTTTCTTACATCTTTCTAAAAAGGTACCCCCCCTCCGGCCCCTGTTGTTGAGGTGCACATGACCATAGATGCATCACCTTGCAGGAAGTCATTAGAAAGCCGAGGCGATGGGTGGCACAGTGGTCAAGGCACCGGGCAGATCTGCAATGGCGAAGGTTACTGGATTTAGAAGCTGCAGGATGGATCTTGTGTTGACCGTTTGCCATAGTAATAACCTTTAAAAGATCAGCATTATAGGACTATTTGCTATGGAGCTAAGTCACTGTGTGAGAAGCAAATGAGTGTAAATACTGCTGTGCTGATTATCATCTGAGTACTGAATCTGCTGTCAGTTTGCGCTGTTCCTCAGCACGCAAGCTGGTGCCGTTATGTTACTCAGGGAGTCGCCGTGGCTGATCCTGAATCTGCTGTCAGTTTGCGCTGTTCCTCAGCACGCAGGCTGGTGCCGTTATGTTAGTCAGGGAGTCGCCGTGGCTGATCCTGAATCTGCTGTCAGTTTGCGCTGTTCCTCAGCACGCAGGCTGGTGCCGTTAT
>JAODJU010000119.1:23059791-23071688 GCA_026776725.1 Gnathonemus echidnorhynchus | reverse complement strand
CCCCCCCCCCCCCCCCCCCCCCCCCCCCCCCCCCATTTTCCACACGTGGCTGGAATAAACCCGCTAGTACCAGCACTCCCCACAAATTTACGAGCGGACCACAAACCCCACGTCTGTGCTTCTCTCACTCCTCAACAAGCACCCCCCCCCAGACCAGACCCTGTGCTTATGAGTGCAGCACCTGGAGTAGTAGGCGCTCACAGTCTGACCCTGTTAATTGGCCACAACCGCTACCTGTAGGTCCACACTGGGAGGACAGGCAGCCATAGAAACATACTACAACATACCTTTCTATCTATTCATACACCTATAGCTGCCTTTTGCTGATGGAGTGCAGGTACTTTCTGCCATATAAACCAGCAATCACATCCAAGAAACCCATGCCTGTTCCTCCCTGCGTTACTTTGAGCCGTGATTTGAATCACCAGTGAATTCACAGCATTAGCATTAGCCTTGCAGGTTGGGTTTGCCCAGGGCTTCTGTGTGTTTGCATGAAGCTGCACATAGGCCCGCCTCTTCTACCTTGGGTAAGGTAATCAGGGCTGATGGAGGACATCCGACTGGCAAGGAACAGGCCCTTCCATGTGTGCAAGCCAGCCTGTCCTCGCAGTGACTGACAAGGGGGCGGGGCCTCTGGGTCAGGGGTCCGCCTTGTCAGGCGCCCTAAAGCGGCCGGGTGGGCAGGCCACCATGCTGCCCTTGTCGCTCTGGCGTGACAGTCCGTGGTTACCTCTGGAACCTTCGCCCCGTTATTCAGAGTGCCGGCAGGATTGTGGAATTTTGACTTTAAGTACTGGGGGGGCAGCGGGGTCATGGGGTCAGGACTCTGAGTCATCTTTGTCAGGAGTTAGAGAGACAAGGAGCGTGTTTCCTTGCAGTCAGCAGCGAGCGGTGCGACCCCCCTCCACTTTCAACATCTCTGCACGTTTCATTACAAACACACATGCTGGCAGATACTCCCAGAATCCTGCAGTTTGGTCACGTTCCTTTCTGGTCCGCGTTGTGAAACCTGTGGCTCTGAGGTGACCCTGGGCGGCGTGCGATGAGAGGCTGCCCAAGCATGGGGGGTGGGGTGGGGTGGGCTTGGGGAGCTGGCTTATCCCTTCCTCTCCCTCTCCAGGTCAACCTCTTTCTTCTCCTCCTTTTTTAAGTTTTCTTTCTCAGGGAGAGAAAGCTGGACCCTCGTGCCAAAGCAAACAAGCAGCCTTCCCAGAGATCCCGGGACGCTGTCCAGGGCTCCATTCCTCCCTCCGTGTCGCGGTGCAGGGTACGGATGTGAGAGCCCCACCCTGGCGTTACCGTCTCATCCCGGATCTCTGCGGGGCCCGTTTGGGGAGTTGTGGTACGATTTCTAACACGGCCTGTTTTTTAAATGTCAGAAGAACCGGGAGGAGGACACCATGCTGGGGGGGGGCAAAGATGCTGAGACCACATTCACTCTCTCTCTCACTCTCTCCTCTGTCTGTTTCTCTCTTCTTCCCTCCACCTCCCTCCCTCTTTCTCTCCTTCTCTCCCTGGACCTTGCATGTCTTGGTTCAATCGATGAGCCTCTAGCCCATTCGCTAATTACTTCCACACCACTGTGCTGCCCTGCCCGGCAACTTATCAATATTGCGCGTCCAACCCTCCCTCTGGATGCATCAGTCACACCCCCTGCCCAAAACACACACGCTGCTTCAAACAGAGACATGCAGAGCTCCTGAATGCACTCTAAACACACCTTTATACACACATACACACACAGATGCACGCACACAAACACACACACACACACACAGACACTCACACCTTGATCTTGTTTATTTCCACCACAAATATTCATACAGTAGGCTCCGGACCCCCCGCGACCCAGTAGGATAAGCGGGTTGGAAAATGGATGGATGGATGGATATTCATACAGGTGGAATGTGTTTCATGGGTCTAGGCTTAAAAATTCAATCCACAAATTCTATTAGTAGAAGACCTAGGAAAAGGTTGTAAAATCCTCCTTCATTTTTCTGTGTATGGCTAATATGTAACAGTGTATTATATATGCATTTCTGTACAATGTATGATTAATAATGCTATACATAAAGGATATCCATGGATAGTGTTACCAGAAAAGCCATGGTTTTCATAATTAGCTTTTAAAGAAGCAGCATTCTTCCCAGCCAGCTAATTAAACTGACAGTTTGTCAGCTGTCCCGTTCCAGTTCAGACTGGCTGCTCGCCACGGTAACGGAGCGAGCGGGGGTGGGGGGGGCCAAGCCGCTCTGCGATGGCTTTGCTAACAGTCCCGATTGTACTGTCCGAGGTGGGTAGTCCTGCTGTTTATCGTTACACTAGAGCACCCACAAACCCCTGGCGGCCATCTTTGCGGGGCTAATGGCAGAACGCCGATTCCCCTTTCTTCATCGTTCCTAAGATTTCCGGGATATTTACATGTTTTGACAGCATAATTACTAACAATTTAAAAGCCTGGCATAGCTTTGTGTTGGAGTAAATTCCCATCTATAAAATAAACGTGTGTAAAATGACTGTTTTCACACATGTTTGCGTCTCACACCCATTTTGTTATTTCACTCATAATGTCGCCCATCTGCGCCAGCTAGTGACCCCTCCTGACTGGAAACATCAAAGCGGATGAATGCGCAAATGAAAGTTTCCGAATCCAAATAAACCCGCCACCCTCGCTGTTTATTTACGCGCCATCTCCTGGTTTTTCTCACATGTTCTTGTCCTGAAACCGGTTCAGGCTCTGGCGCCTTTCGTTGACTATCGCCATGACCCAACTTTACACAATCAGGCGTGAACTCAGGCATCATGCTGGACGACAGGATCCCATGATTGGCGCACTAGGGCCTACACAGACTTTGAAGGATCCCAGCCATACAGTGTGCTGTCAGCATGAGGTCTCTGCAGCGCCCCCTAAAGGCTGCTGTAAAAAGACATCTCTGTAATGAACCGGTCAGAGATAAACTTGAGAGAGGGTTGTGGTTAGCAACGTTTGACCCAATAAATTTTTGAGACCATTGCTGTATATTCTGATAAAATTTCTTTCATGAAAATTTTAAAATGTTGAGCATGGTAACAGAATCCTCATACTCCACCATAAAGGTCCGACTTGAGTCACGGCTTGGTCTCCCCCTGTTGACTGTTTCCTGTCTGATTCAAACCTCGGCCGGGGGGGGGGGGGTCGTCCTGCCAAAAAGTTTCATAAACTGCATGGTAGTGGGTTTCTTTTTTCATGGGTGGAAACAGTGTATGTATTTTTTTGAGAATGTTCTGGGCTTCCTGGAATGCTGAGGGTGTCGCCTGACAGGATTGCTCATTATAACTAAAACATCCCTATTTTCTTTCCAGAGTGGAAATGCGAAGAAGAATCGGATTTGTTTACTTCTCTTTTGGGAAAAAAGGGGAGGTTCTGAACAGCTGCGGACCTTGTTTTCTCGGGCCAGACGCAGCTAATCTGCATGTGTTTCAGCGATGGTCTGGAATGTTCTTTTTGAGAAGTTAAGGCGGGAACTCAGTGCTGGAAGCTTATCTCGGGCTGGCCTGCTTAAACCACTTGGTTTGAAACCATTTTTCCATCGTCTGTTGTGTTGTCCCTGCTGTTGCATGTCGCTGCTCCTCACGCGTCTCTCCTGCAGGGACTCTCCCCTAACGCAACGTTCTGCTCGTGCTCCCCTGCTGCTTCTACTCAGAGCCACACGTATGCAGACTGGCCTCTTCTTTAATTCCCCCACCACACATTGTACTCTAAAGGGAAATGTCAAAACTTGAGAAGAAATGACTAACTTTGTAAAAATACAGAGTAGGGGTAGGCACTTGAATCTCAGCTCTGCCCCAGGGATGGAAGATTCATGGATTTGAACGATCAGTTTACGCACCAGTGACTTGGGACTGCCCCGTGTTTCACCTTCACTTCCATCTTCCTGTTACATCCCAAGACACGTTTTCACTCCACATCATAGGCATTTTTTTAAGATTTAATCTTTAGGGATTAGATCACCTGGATAAGAGTTGTGGGACCAATGTTCTCCTCATCTACGATTTGAGAGAAGCACCATCGTGCGGAGGCCTGTGGACAGCTGCCAAGTGACTGTCCAGTGGGTCAGACCAGGTTCTTCTTCAAGAGCTTCCCTCGATCTTAGGGTCACCCTGCCTCTCCTATTTGTCAGGGCTTCCAGAGAAGCAGGGCAGCCATAATCATCGGGGAGGGGCTTGGGTTGCGTGTTTCACCCTCTTAGTGCTACCTTGACAAAATCAGCCTACAGACAGTGGATTCCGTTGCCAAGCACTCTTAACGATGAGGGCCTGTTTCATTTACCTCCATGCCTCTCCAACTATTATAATGTGTAATTTATAGGGTCTGCATTCCAGGGTTGGCGGGATCTGAGCATTGGCTCAGTGATTCGCTTGTAGATTTTCTGATTCCCCCAAAAATGAAAGGAGAGTCACCTGCTCTAGATTCACTCCAGAAAATTAGCTCATTTGGAATCGATCTGAGGTCCAAACACACACAATGGTGCAGCCAGGGCTGCCCGCTACTTACAGTAAACGCAGCCCCCTCTGGTGGGTGCCAGGAGAGGGAAGCAGTACGGCTGTTTCCTGACCTTGGAGCCACTTGTGGCCCCTCTTGACATTCGAATTTCCTCGAGGCTGGGAAAGGAAAGTCTCACGCCATTTGCGGGGAGGTGGCCTCGACGTGTCCCTTCTGCCAAGTGACGCGAGGTCCTGGCGCTCGTCCCCTGCCGTGCCGCGCCATTGTAAAGTCATTAGTGCCGTCTCATTACAGCCAGGCCCAGCGTACCCTCTGATGTTTACACTGGAACTCCCACCCGCCTTCCCCCTCCTCCTCTGTCTGTCACTGGGGTCACAGGGGTCGCAACCTCTAACCTAATTCTGATTCAGAAAGCTGAAGAGGTACAGGTGGGCTGAGGAACATTTACTCACGCAGATGTGGACCGGAGAGAGCTTCCAGCAACAGTTCCTGCACTTTCACACCAACATCTATCAAACATTTCCTTTCATATTTGTAATTCTCCAGAAGTGTTTGGATTAATTGTCTTTTTTTAGGGTCAATATCCTTCTTATCCAGAAATTGATGCCTTTCAGTCAGTAAACCTTTTAAGCACCGGTTCTCCATCTACAGGGTCATGCTCCACCCCTGGGCGGCTCGGAGAGCCTCCTGTAGCTCCTTCCTCCATATAATCAGGGGTGTACCTGGATGTTCTGGGTCCCCTGATGAAATGTCACCTTGGGGCCGCCCTCGCCAGCGTTATGTATAATTTTACATATTCAAGGCCCCCTATTAAGTGCTGGGCCACCTGAATCTGCCAGAGTATCCATGCCTCTCTGTCACCCTTGCATTTAATCCTGCCCTTGGGGTGACCAGCCGATACCTTCACCCCCGAAGCCTCTGTAGGAACACCTGTTTTTAGGTGACACCATCAACGGCCATATAAGTCATTTTGTACCTCTCTCCTAACGGCTATGGACACTGAGGGCTCTCACACATGGCCGGCTTCATCGCACTGTTACTATTCCCCACGCGCCGCGGTGGGGCGACAGATGGAGGGCCGAGGGTGAAGCCGTCCCGACATGGATGCCGCCCATCCCCGTCCACGTCCCCCCCCCCCCCCTTGCCCATGCGCCCCCGACAGGTGGTCCTTGGCGCATTCACGTGCGCTGCATTGTTGTTGCGATATTGGCGGGGGTTGCCAAGGGAACAGCCAGCCGGCTGGTCTCGCCGCTGACCTCCTGTCATATTGTTTTCTCTGAGGAATTCATGAGGAATCATTCCTTTCATTTGGGATTTTTAATTATTTGCCTGGCGCTACCCCCTCAAAGCACCACCCACCAATAAGGTCAGCAGCTCCCAGAGGCCGGGGCGAGGGAAAACTGGCAGAGGGGGCGGGGTTTACTCACTGCCAATGGCGGCAGACGCGGCTCGCCGCCAAAACAAAATGCAGCCTGGAACATGGGACTAATGCAGCCTTTTGCTGGTGCTCCCACATCAGTGTGATTCACGTGAAGGTGGGTAACATCTACTGCATTCGGGGCTCGTTCCTACCAAGTCTGATGGAGCTGAGAGTGGGATCATGTAAGCAGTCACTGTAATGGGTACAGCTGATGTGCTATATGTTGTATTCTTTTTCATGTGGTTGTTTGGTCCCTTGATATGCAGGTCCGTCCTGAGCAGTGGCTCGCCGTCCCCTGGAAGCTTATCTAGGTTCCCCCACTGTCTGTTTCTGCTTGCGCTTAGCGGTGGGGCTGGTGTTCAGCTGGCTGTCACAGGAACTGTCACACGAATAAACATGATGTTAAAAAATATAGCGATGTCAATCACAAGTCAAAAATGCATCCTGTTAATCCAGATCATTCAAATTTATTATAGGTAATTGACAGCATGGGGGAGGGGGGGGGCATGGTGACGCAGTGGTTAGCATTATCACCTGACACCACTGGGACCGAGACTCTGCCTTGGCTCCATGTGTGTGGAGTTTGCACGTTCACCCTGTGTGGTTATGGGGTTGCTTCTGCGTACTCCAGGTCCCCCCTCCCCCCCCAAGTTCAAAAATATACTAAGGTGAACTGTAGATACCAAATTGCCCATAGGTGTCAATGGTGAGTGTTCCCTGTCCTGGGTTGGCGTCCCATCCTGGGTTGTTCACTGCCTTGCATGATAGACCCCAGACCCCCACGACCCCGAATAGGATCAGTGGGTACAGAAAATAGGTGGCTGGAGAGCACGGGTGGCTTATTGGGCTCACACCTCCATAGTTGTGGGTTTGATTCCCAACCTGGGTTCTCCAGTCTCCTCCCATAGACCATAGGTGTGTGGTGTAGGTGAGTTGGTGTCTCTAGACAGTCCAGTGGGTGATTCTGAGTTTATTCTGGATAAATGGTTATAGAAAGTAAATGTACAGTAATATTCTCAAATGATTAGATGTTTCTAACCAGAGAACTAGTCCCCTTTTATAGACATTCCAGTAAAAATTCCCATGTTAGCTGTTAATTTATTTTGCGGTTACTGCATATAATTATTGATCTGATCCATATTAAGTTAGTCAGTTGCTGTTTTCATGCATAGTTCTTATCTGTTAAAACCAGTGCCAAACTTTACCACACTGGTAAACAGGATTTTAAAAAATATTTTTACTTTATACTTGTTTTCTGTGCATTTTCTGCACTGAAATACAAATCAGACACATGCCTTGTTATTAGAAATAACTTTGGGAACAGCCGTTAAACTGAATTTTCTCTTTTATTTGGTCCTGAAGACAGAGGTCATGGTGCACAGAAGAAGAGGAGAGACAGAGGGAGCGAGGAGGTGCTGGCGGAGTAGGTGGGGGTAACTCTGAATAGAACACACTTCGGCATAAGTGAACACCGCTGTTGTCCACTGATAAGCCACCCCCCCAATGGCGGAGCTATGGCTGTCCCATCCAGTGCCTACTTTTCATTAATGCCAGCATGTGCAGCAGGAAGACGGAAAACACCTACTTATCCCTGTAATGCCTGACAGCCAGGAGGGTCAGGGTGGGGAGGTGCGGCTTGGAAGCTAGTCCATCAACGTGCAAGGTTTAGACATCGGCCATTTAGCTGGGGGAGGGAGGGATAGAGAAGGATGAATAATAACAATAATAATAATCTGAGCATCAGCCTTCCCTGTCTTTTTTTACACTGATGTTTGTCCTGGCACATGGTGGCGGCCGGGCCGTCCCTTATAGTGACGATGGCTAACAGTGTTTCCTGCTGCCACCCCTTGTCCCTGGGTCATCATGTTTCAGACGCAGACCCCCCAATTCGTCTCCATGCATCCCGTTTGATGCATAAAGACGGTCTGTCCACCTTACCGTGTGCATGGCGTGTGGGACCAGATCCCAGCTTCTTCTCCGCTACTTTGAGACATTGAAATTGCTCGCAGTTCGAAATTCCCAAGGTCATTGGCCGCCAGGAAGGTTTACCCGCCTCACCATGATGCCATTCGCTTAATTTGCTCAATGTGGGTCATTCACTGCGCTTAATATAATTAACCCAATTAATTTGAGCGGCTCCGCGAATTCTTGATGAATTTGTGCATATAATAAAGGAAGAACAGGTGAAAAATGATTAGTTTTGTTTTTGGTCATGGGAACTGGCATGAGGTTAATTAATTTACTCCCCATAGACTCTATGGTTCCTGACTAATACAATAAACGCCACTGTAGAGGGACAAATTGCTAGGACGTTTTTGCTTCTCTAGTCTGAGTTCTGCCGGGAGAAGCACATAACCCAACATCACAGCCTACAGATGGGAAACTACACTACAGGAAACGTGTGAGAGGAGAAGCCAGGGGGTCCGATCCCAACTGGGGAGGGTGCAGGCAGCTAAGCTCATGAGCGCGGTCCTGAGAGAGGAGGTCGGATCGGTCCATCGAGCGCTCAAGTGTTCTGCTGGATTAAGACACACATGGGACCACCAAGGTTTAAAGCACATAACTCAGCTAGGGGGTGTGTGGAAATTTCAAGGATGATTTGACCATTTTAAGCAGATCTGGGTCTGTGGATAATGGAGCACCGCTATGTTGAATTTGTGTGCTACTCTTCACAGCTGGTTCTAGTAAATAGCATTTTTGGGGTGTTGTTTAATTAAAGCAGCCCATCGGCCCTGTCCCAGTGCCCCGTTATGGAAGAAACCCTGGGGGAGTCTCCCAGCTGGGCTGAATGGGGGGGGGGGACCAGCATGTAATATGGTTGGAGCTGATGTGCAGCCCCGGATGCTTCCTTCTGGAAGGAAACTCTCCTCCCTTTGCTCAGCTCAGGCCTGGTCTGCTGGGGTTTCCCACCTGCCCCAAGCCCCCCCTGGCATTGCTGACTGTAGGGGTGGGGTGGGTTGATCTGGCTTCTATGTATTATTTAATACAGGTGCAAAAGGTAAGTGCCTATGTAACGTTTATGTGAAGTTTTTGTCAATTTTGAGAACTTTTTTGTTTTCCCGCTTTTGAGAATGAATATTTGTTAATGGTGGGGGGGGGAGTCGGCTAATTAACCCTATCCCTGACTGATCCTGACCTCTGCATCCCCCACCCCTCTTTACCAACCCAATCCCATCTGTCTCTCCAGAAATCGACGTCCTCTGAGGGTCTCACTCAGGGAATAATTTCAAAGACTGAATATAAATTCAGGGCGTGTGTGTGTGCGGGGGGGGGGGGGTGGTTTAGAGGCCAGTGAGCAGATTGAGTGTAAGAGCTCAGAGTAAACAATCTGCAGCCGCGGCAGTCTGGCCCGGCCCCGGGCCCCGGGCCCCAGGCTCGGAGCACAACTCTGTGGTTGGAATGCCTGCCTAGTTCAGCGCCTGCCCTGCTTAGAGGAACAGCCAAATCTTTTGGGCCAGTTCCCGGTTCCAGACGGGGTGTGTGGGCCAGATGTAGGCCTCACTGGCCCGGGGATGGTGTTATGGCACACCGGCTCATTCCACGAACCGGGGATGGCGTGGGGGGGGGGAGTTGGTTGTGATGCCAGAAGCATTTTTGGGTCTGAAGGCTTGAGGAACATCTCGTACGACGTAGAGCCCCAATGTGAAAACCACCTTCCCTGTGTGTAGGGCAGGTATTTAGAAAGCCAGGGAGCCTAGTTGGATGTAATTCCTGTATTTCTCCACCGAAGAATGTGGCCCTGACCCAGGATAATCAGATAATCAACTGTTCCTCTATGAAACTGTAGTAAACAAGCTGGGTCTGTGCTCCTTCTGAGCTGGCGGTGGCTCTGCAGCCCTGGGTCTGCGTGGTGCTGCTGGTGGCACGACGCTGATGCTCTGTGTCTGTCTGTGGGCCTGTCGGTGCTGGGAATCTGCTGGCCTTCGAAGGCTGGAAGTATCAGTCTGCCGGTGCTGATGGCTTCTCTGTGCCGGAAGCCCTGGAATCTTAGAAACCCAAAGCAAAGTCAAAGTATGGGGAAATCTGCGTCAGTGGGACAATGCTTCCATTTTACTGTTTACCACTTTGTTGTTTTACTCAATGTCATTGTTAACCATGACTGTCCAATTATGTGGTAACAGAGACAAACTCCAATAAATGAAATGAAAAAAAAAACCAGTATACAAATACATTTTTATATTTTAAATGGCCTTTTCTCTCAGTCTGCCGCCGCTCCTGTCTTTACTCAGGCAGCTCACGTAACGGCAGACTGACACATTTTACTGATATTCTCCATTAGCAGGCCAATCCTTTGGCTGTACGTGGGGACAAGAGCATCTGAAGGCTTTTCCATTCCTCTGCTTGGGCGGACAGTAGAGATGTCGTCTTTTCTGTTTTAAGGGCCTGTTCCTTGCTGGATTTGGGCATCTCCTGGTCCTGTAAACCTACCTGGGACTGCAAGAAGGTATTTCATTAATATATATATGTCTTTTTGATGTCTTCTTAGAGCTTCTTTGCCTGCATTTCTGCTCTTCCTCATTTAATCTCATTCTTTTCTTAGAACAGCTTGATAGTAAGTGAAATTCTTCTGCACAACCTTTGTCCTACTGGTGCTCTCATTACAAACTCATTAAGGTAACAAATAAAACATGTGTTCTGTTTGCTTGGGAGCAGATCAGTTCCACCAGATGGCGCAGCTGAGCAGTGCTACCATGGCGACGGCAGGCCCCACAGTGATGAGCGGACAGGGAAATGGAGAAACTAGATTGCACATAATTACGGAGATATGGGAGAGGAGGCATGTTCCTAATCTGCCAAACGGCACTGTGGGTTTTTTAAATTAAACATCATTTGATGAAAAGTTTTTTTAAAAAGTGGTAAATTGACTCCAGGTGCTTCTTGGGTCATCCAATCTTCTAGTGCTCATCAGGTTTAGATCTGCAAACCCTTTATACTTTGCTGGCTGTATAGGATTACACAAGACCAAAAGCCTTCTTCCATTATTCCCGGCCAAAAAAGCCAAGTGCTAAAATTAGTCACGGATACCCGATTTTGGAACCATCACGTCTCGCCCAGAAGATCAGGTTGTACGGTCTCCAGAGAGATAGATCAAATTGACCTGAGTGGCTCATGCACTGCCCAGTGATACCGCCATTTGCTGCCTGGGCGGGTACGAGGCTGCCCGCTTTTGTGGGCCTGTGCATCTGTGTCCAATCACAGCAATGCTCTCGCGCGTGACCTCTGACCCCGCCGGCATGCTAAGAGGGGAACGCCGCACTGTGTCTGAAGCTGCATTTGTAAGGTGGCCTGTCTGGGCTATTTTTTATATAGAGAGAGAGAACTGACTCACATGTGCAAGCAATTCACTTTCATTACTTCTTTCTGGGGCCACCTATAAGACACACACACACACACACGCCGAAAGGAGCAGCTCCTTCTCTACATTTCTGCCATGTTTGTGAGCGGCGGGGACTTTTATCCCAATGGGGCTGTTACTGACACTGTGAAGCGGACGTTCAGCTCTCGATGACGCTGCTCTGGGTCACACAAGTTTAAAGGTCTGTGCAGAGACACCTCTCTGCTAGGGGGCTGGTGGGTTTGCCCTGTCATTCAGTGTGGGGCAAATTTTCAGATTTCTGACAGACGTCTGCATGAAGAAAATGGTTTGGCGATGAGACAGCCATCAGACAGCACACTGTGATCCGGGCCTCATCTGAATTCCTCAGCCGTTAGGTGACCGTAGACCGATGAGGCTTTATAAAGCAGGGTAGGGACCCGCCAGGGAGTGGGCACAGCCAGCGGGCACAGCTAGCGGGCACAGACACCAGCATGCATGCTAAGCAACTTGGTGCCTTGCGGCATCTCCTGGGATTATACCGAATTATCTTATCAAGTCCTCTCCTGGAGCCAACACCTTATCGTGGTGGAGGGGTTTGCGTGTTCCAATGATCCCAGGAGCTAAGTTGCCCGGAGCTTTATGCCCCTGGTAGGGTCACCCAAGGCAAACAGGTCCTG
>JAODJU010000119.1:23011833-23031383 GCA_026776725.1 Gnathonemus echidnorhynchus | reverse complement strand
GTCAGGTGTGAAGCCTCTGACCAATCAGAATCAGTAATTATTAAACAACTACCTGGGAGAACTGAAAACAAGGCCTGATTTGGAATCGAGGTCCAGAGTTGAAGAACCCTGGCCTAAACTTACTGCTTATGCCTCTTTGTGACATGGCAGGCCACTCTCAAACATGAATTCACTACAACATACACACACGGTTCAATGAAAATTGACCAACTGGGACAGGATAAAAAAATGATCTTCAGGTGAATCGGTGTCAATCACCTTTATTCACCATGTACACACCATTAGTCTTGGTGTGTTCGGTCCTAATAAACATGAACAAGACATAACACCAGCGACAGCGAAGGCTTCACACACACACAGCCGAACACAGCGCTAACAACAGGAAGTCCCCCACACCTGCCAGGCAACATTTTTCCACCTTTCATAGTGACATGTAAATCTGCAGTCTACATCACTTAGAGGAATACGGGGGGACCACGTCCAGAGTAAATGCCGTGCGGTGAGAGGTGCAGAACATCGGTGAGAGGCCCTGTCACACTCAGATTCCACCACACCTTACTCCTGAAGGACCAATGAGATCCAGGGCTCTCCTAGGTCATGTGACACTATTCCAAACCACATTTATATGGGTGATGTAATCTCAGACATGGACAGAATTTCATTCGAATTGAAATGTGTGGAGCACATGGATACAGTCCATTTATTTTAACATGCAATTCATTATGCTCTCAACAGCAGTCAAAATATTTTGATACACATCCACCTCTTCTGCAAGGCATCCATGGCAAAGTGAACTAAGCCTGGCCAGATCTGGCTGGAATTCCCATGTGCAAGTAAAAACCACAACCCAAATTACTCAGAAACCATGAGATGTTGCTTCTTGCAAACTTAACAATAGCTCTTGAATGTAAAGTGTGTTATCAAAGCTGTTTGAGAACAAAATCAATTCCTTAGTGACTATAAATCAGACAGGTTCAGATACTGCATCCAACACGGCATCTGATCATCTGCAAGTGCTGGAAAACGCATTTATGAAGTTTCCTGCAACATCTGAACTATATTTCAATTTGCATATCAAAAGACGACTATGTATACCTCAATTTGGATTCAAAATCAGAAAAAAACAAACAAACTGGTTTGACACAATGTGAATAAAATAAAATCAAATCATTTTAGGCTGGTGCAGCGCTCTTAACTTCATGCTGCCCCACAACGTTGGACTGATATAGATTCCATCTTCTGGTAGGTTACTTTTACAGCTAGGTGCTGTATACACTGGCCAGTGCTCTAGTGAAATGGATCCAGTGAATTTTAAATTATTCAAGTTGCAAAGAAAACTGTAGGTCTTCTCATTTGGCAAAAATCCAAAGGTAATGTAAAACAATTGATCTGCATTACAGCTGTATATTTTGACACTTCAGTAAGCTAACTAAAATAACTTCCCTGGTTTTGCCAATCATGAATTAATCTACGAAAAAGTTTTGGTTTTCCTGAGGGGGGGGGGGGGGAACCTGAAACTTACCCCTGTAAAATGACCTCACTATGCTCTTCGAATGATTCTCAAATGATATCTCACAACAGACTGTTCTATAGTTTGCCAGTTCTCAGTTATGAGACTTTTTGCAGCCATTCTACAAAAATTCTAGAATCTGACAATAACCACACATATACAAGGATTAATATAAAAACTCAAAAGCCCTCCATCTAATTTCCTTTTTGCTCCTCCGTCTCCTCTTCAATTTGACCTTCCAGTCCATCTCTTTTACCTTCCCCAGTGCATACAAACACACATACATACACAAAGACATTCACAGCATTATAGGAATAGTACAGTACGCCCTCACAGTCTATACATGATATCACCTAATAGTTCTGTCATCGTAATTGTCGCGTTGATTCTTTTCCTCTAATTCTCCCTTTCTATCTTTCCTTTTTTGTTAAAATTAATGATCTACTGTCACCTTGTGTGCTTCTTCACCTTTAATCAAAATAAGGGAAAAAAAAACTTAGAACCCATTGTGAGTTTTCTAGGTCACACCTCCCTGTGTAACAATAACATTTTCTCTTCAATCAATACCATTAATTAAACTACTTAGTTGTGATTTCCCTGGACGATCCACTCAGGACGGTCAAAGAAAAACAAGAGATTGTTGCATCTAATACCAAAAATGAGATACAGTAAAACTAAAGCTATGGGGAGTGTTTGTAACGCCGTCAAGAGCACATGGAGCACAATATATTAGCAATATGGACTATAGAACAGCAAACATAGTTTCTATTATATGCTTGTTTCCAACTGAAATATGAAACATTTACTAAATTGTCCTAAAATAGTGATTACTTAGTTACCATGACAGAAACAAAAGAATTCCCAAAAATGCAGTGTGAAAGACTACAGGCCAGTCACACATATCCAAAGCACTGATGTGGTCTAAGCCCCAGGCAAACATCTAGAAGTGAGAATATGCAGGCTGTTTTCAAAAGGCACCTGAAGCAGGGCTGAGGTAAAGGACACCCTCGACAGACACCTGTCCACTTGACATTGTCCTGACACACTGCTGGCAGGGCAGTATAGCCAACACACCTGGTTGTGGGGAGAAATAAGAGAACACACACTCTCTCACAGACAGAGACACAAGGCAAACACACAAAGTCAGCACAAACACAGCTGGGTCCTGGAAGGGGAGGCTAAACCCTGGTTCTTAGTTCCATGGACAGTGGAGGCACCTTGGTTAGGAACTGCTTATGGGAGTTTTACTTTCTCAATAATGTATAAAAAGAAGGAAATGTTAAATTGAGGGGCGGCATGGTGGTGCAGTGGTTAGCACTGTTACCTCACACCTCTGGGACCCGGGTTCGAGTCTCCGCCTGGGTCATGTGTGTGGAGTTTGCATGTTCTCCCTGTGTCGTCGTGGGGTTTCCTCCGGGTACTCCGGTTTCCCCCCACAGTCCAAAGACATGCTGAGGCTGATTGGAGTTCCTAAATTGCCCATAGGTTTGCATGTGTGAGTGAATGGTGTGTGAGTGTGCCCTGCGATAGGCTGGCCCCCCGTCCAGGGTTGTTCCCTGCCTCATGCCCGTTTCTTCTGGGATAGGCTCCGGACCCCCTGCGACCCAGTAGGATAAGCGGGTTAGAAAACAGATGGATGGATATATAATGTTTAAGTTTAGATATTTTGCTGGATTATTAAGAAACTGGAGCATTTTTTTCACCTACCACCCTTTCCAAAGCTCCAGGACAGATCCTTAAAAAGTTAGCAATATGCTAGTGTGTTTGCTCTAGATTTTGGGCCAGTAGGATTCTGGGAACTAGATATACTATGACAAAATGACAAAAAGACCAGGGTGACAGGTATGACTGTAAAAGGCACAGATGTAACTTGAGGCTTCCTGATTTAGCTCCCCGAAGACACAGGGTTTTCTATCCTTGAACAAAGTATTTGACCTGAATTGCTTCAGTATGACTTCCAGCTGTATAAATTAGTAAAAATTATATGTTGCTTTTGGTAAAAGTGCTGATATAACAACAAACAGTTTGGGCTTGTCACTACCCCATTCAGGCATGTGGAGGGACAGCTGCACATGCTGGGGTCCTGAAGAGTTACACAAGCCAAGGACAGATTGTTTAACATTTACATTCTCCAAGAAGAAAATTATAAACTTGGATTAATAACTTCCACATGTTGATAAACATAAGAGCTATTTTTTACGGGAAATTGGGGGTTAGCAGTGGGTGGGGGGAGGGGAGTTATGGATAGATTTGCCAACAAGTATGTGAACTGTTGGATGATGTTTATAAGAGATATTGGGGGAGGGTCTAAATAAGAAGACAGAAAATGGTCTTTGTGTCCCTGTAGCAACTGAATTATTCATTGCATATTTCATAAGAAGAGACAGAGACGGTGTGATGTGGGAGAGGGACAGAGACAGTGTGATGTGGGAGAGGGACGGAGAGCGTGTGATGTGGGAGAGGGACGGAGAGCGTGTGATGTGGGAGAGGGACGGAGACGGTGTGATGTGGGAGAGGGACGGAGAGCGTGTGATGTGGGAGAGGGACAAAAACAGTGGTGAACCTTTACATTTCACAAACCTTTAGGTCAATCTTTGCATCTTTATCGTCTAGGTGTCTCGCATAACAATAGAAATGTATATAATATATGGGTAGAACTTTAGGCCACCGAGTTCAGTTTGGGAGTTATCACATGATCTGCAGATATTTCTGCCTGCAGAGACTGTCCCAAAGTTCTCAGCCTGCGTTCATAGTCCTGGGCTGCAGAGATTCGTTCCAGTCCCCTTGGTCCGCTCCCCATGTCTGCGTTCATCTTGTTTGACCGCCCTCCAGCGTTTACTGGCATTTTGTCATGACCGGGGACTGAGGAACCGTGAAGCAGCCTGAAGCTGGTTAATGGTGTGGAAGCAGCTGGTCCCTCCTTCCCTCCTTTCTGCGCCCTGCATCCTTCCAATTACATCGTTTGAGTCTGTATGTGGTGGACGAGCAGCAGAGGCCCTTGTTAGCCTGTCAGCTTGGCAGCACTCCCTGAATCACCGTCCATCGGCGGCTGCGGGGTCTGAGACGGCCGTCTCTCTGCTACAGGGGTGTAGCGGTTGGCAAACAGGACATCTGAACATAGCGTTTTTGTCAGTCACCCTTCCCCGGCGCAGCCCCCCAACGCAGATTACTACCAACATTACTCAGGCCGATCCTGCATCTGGGGTCTTCCTTGGGGAGGGAGCGGCCCCATTCACAGGTTCCAGGCAGGTGAGCCTTGACCAACCAGGTAGCTATGGCAACAGTAGTAGAGAGGCTGTGATTCGGGGGAGTTGAGCACATAGGAGTAAGATGTGCAGTAGGAGGATAAAGATGTAGTTACTGTATTGGAGGATATCATGTGGGCAGTTTGCCCATTTTCCCAAGAAGTTTATGGGGACTGGTGTCTCCCTCCTGCCTCATTTCTTAAACAAGAGGACAGGTGAGTGTAAGCAGGGCTGAGAAAGTACCTTCCTGGTTATGTGGCGAAGGCAGAAGGCAGCGGGGGGTGCATACCATTCCTCACGTATAAACCAGTAAAAACCGAATACATGAAGCCTGGGTCTGACTGTCAGCTGTAGCGGACTGGAGCAGCTAGAAAGGTTTCATTCTCAAATCTGCTACACAACTTTTCTGGGTGATTGATCTCACATTATTAAATAATATGCAGGGTTTTTTTTTCCCCCAAACGATGCCCAGCTGGCCTTTGTTTTAATTAAGCTTGATTAACTGTTAATAGGATTCTGACACAGACCAGACCCCTGTGATGAAGCCCGTCAGCTCCTTGCTCCAGGTGGCCCTCCAATCTTGAAAAATAGCCCAGGCAGATGAATAATTGATGACCTTTAACCTGTGTCAATGTCTTAATGTCTCAGTGCGTAGCATTCAATGAACATTCACCGGCTGGCTGGACAGCTAGCAGTTTCAAATTAATCCAATTTATTATAATATAGGGCCTACCCAAAAGTGCTCTACAAGCCTTTAACAACCACGGCATTGTAGATTGACATGAGCAGTTTTATGTGTCAGTATTTTAAATCATAATTATAAATATAGCTGCAATCAGCAATAATGGGGAAAAGCACAGTACCAGGGCACAAATGCCATGGAAAGGGATTCAGAAAGAGGAAATAAAAGAAACATGAATATATGAATATAGATCATATGCCATAAGCTATCACTGAATGGAATATTGAAGAAAAGGTACAACAGCAACAGATTAGAAACAAGTAGGAGTAGTAAGTCATTGATTATAAAGATGTGTTTTAAATTGTGTCTAAAAAGGGAGACGGAGGGTAAGTCCCGGAGGCTTTGTGGTAGCGAGTTCCAAAGTGTTGGAGCTCAAAAACTGCCCTTCTACCCATAGAAGACAAACCTTAAGACAGCCTTAAGAGACCAGTGCCTGCAGACTGGAAGGAATGGGCAGGTGTATAAGGGAAGAGGAGGTCTGCGCTGCACTGGGGAGCAAGACCATTTATGACCGTAAAAGTCACTGTGAAGATAGTTTACTGACAGTGAGAACTCTACCTGCATAATTTTGTGTGTATTGTAATTTAGAATGTGTCTTAGCAGGAAGATCATTGAGGAGGGAAATATAGAAATCGAACGTGGAGGAGATCAGGGCATTAACAAGAGTTTCAGCGTCTGAGCTGTTTAGCATGGGGTGAAGCCTGGTCATTTCGCAAAGATGAAAGAAAACAGGCTTGGTGAGTGAGCTAATGTGAGATATGAAAGAACATTGAGGTTACAGAGATATTTAGAGGGAGTAACCAAAATACCACCAATGTAAGAAGATGTTTCACAATTCATGCCAGACAGAGCATTAGGGTGAATTATTAGCACGTTAGTTTTGCCAGCATATAGTTTTAAGAACCTAAATGTTATCCATAACAAAGACAGTGTGTGATTTGTATTTATTAATGCCTATAAACTGCTGTCTATCAGAGAGGCATGAGATAAACTAGGAGAGTATAGTACCAGTAATGCCAATAGATGAAAGACATCCATAAATGAAGCATGAGAAATGGCGTCAGACGCAGAGCTTATATCCAAAAGAAAAAGAATTCTGACAGCCCCAGTGTCAGCTGCCAAGGAAAAGTCATTAAGATCACTGCAGAGTGGTGAGGGATAAAATGATGCCTTATAAACCATTTGCTGTATTTTTTGACCCCACTAGATGGTGCTCTTGGATTGCTTTGGGACATGCTTTGTGCCCATTTCTGATCAGAGACCACCATCTAGTGGGTGTGAAAAATGCAACACATGGTTCAAGAAATGTCATTTTGTCCTCAAACCACCCCCACCAATGTTCAAAACGATGTTACGCTCGCGCCGTTAAATGAATGGTAACTGGATTGGAAAGGTTTGTAAAGGCTGTTTAACACTAAATCAGACTGCAACTGGGTATTTTGCAGGAGAATGGCAGGTTAGAGATAGGTTACAGACTGGCCAATACGTGTTTAGATTAATTGGTCCAGACCATGTTTCTTGAGAACTGGGTTATCTATAGCAGTTTTTTAATCTGTTGGAACTATGTCTGACACTACAGATCTGTTTATCAAATGAGTTGAGAGGCAGAGGTATTAGACAGAAAGCATTTTTTTGCATGTAGGAGCCAGGTCTGACAGAAGGGACAATTGGATGTTTTAATTAACTCCATGACACAGGATGCAATAGTAAAGCAGAAATCAGAAAATGGAGGAATCGAATATTCTGGGGAGAAGCCTTGTAAGGGAGTAGGGGTAAGGTTAGGAAAAGTCCTATAAAGGGAGCCAATTTACTTTGGAAGAAGTTAATACAAGTGTGACATTGCTGCAGAGTGGCAGGTGGTGTTAATTCAGGAACATTTACAAGCCTGTATATAGTAGACAAAAGGGTTCTGGGCCCACAATTGGAACTATTGTTGATGGATGAATAATAGTAGGTGTGACCATTATCTAGATCAGACCAGTATTTCAGTTTATGCTCGCTGTAAGCTAGGGAATTTACAGCAAGGTCTGTCTTATTACAAGCCATTCTAGGTGAGGGCCAGTGCCAGTTGCCTTCTGGGCTGGAAGCTGTGGAGTAAACCAATAAAAGGAATGGGAGAAGGGGAAAGCCCTGTGCTTAATGGGAGTGTGGACTTCAAGAGAATCGGAAATAGCCTGGCAGAGAAGGCATGAGGATCAACAGAAGACAAGATATGTTAGGGAGCGAAAAGTGGGAATGAACACCCAACACTAACAATGACCAACTGGGTAACAGGACATGGGCAAGCACATACATACACAGGTATTGAGCTTCAGATGGGACACAGGTGTGAGTAATTGAGGAAATAAGCTGGGAATCATTAGAAGCACACAGAATGGGCAGGGACATTTGCTGGCAAAACAGGTATATATCAGGATTGGCAGAGTCATCACCATCTCTATCATATAGCCAATCAATCAAAATGTATTAGGAAAAACACATTTTTGCTTTTTGCAACACCACCTAGTGTTCAAATACAAAGAAAATGGTGCACATCTTGAGGATGTCGTCTTGAGTCAAACTACCAAGAAAAATAGTGAATCATTGCTGAGATACGGTCACACATCCTGAGAGGCGGTTTTGCTACCTGTTTCATTTGGAGGTGACGGATGAATGGTTTTGAAAATATATATTTTATGAGGCTTTGTCTGAAGATTGTTTCTGCTAAATTTTGTGAAGATTGGACAAAATCTGTGGCCTATGCAAAATTTTACACCTTTCAGTAAAATCCAATATGGTGTCCACTTCCATTGCGGTGACATGACAGTTTACCATTTGCTGGCCATGGGACCTCCCACGGTATTACGCAACCAAAGGTAAACGCAACAAATTATTCATAACACACATTTTTACTTATTGCAGCCTTCCAAGTGGTGGAATGGCACCATTTTTCTTGGGCTTCCTCAAAATGGAATCTCGAGTCCATCTCCCAAATTTGGTTTTGACATATTAAAGCACAGGTGTCAGACTCCAGTCCTGGGGGGCAGAGCCCTGCATATTTTTGGGTTTCCCCTTGTTTAACACACCTGATTCAACTTCTTGTGCTAATTACTACACAGCTCTTGAGTTGAATCATTTGTGGTGGAACAGGGAAAGAACTAAGCTACACAGGGCTCGCCCCCCCCCCCCAGGACTGGAGTTTGACACCCCTGTATTGAAGCTTTGTTGAGATATAACCTCACATCCAGTTTGGTGGCTTGCCATGAAATTCATTGGATGACAGCAGCCAAATGGTTTGCCTTAACATGATAGCTTGAACGGCTTTTGGTCCCAAATTTGGTGGTGATATGATCGACACCCTAGGACGAGTTAGCAAAAGTAGGTTTTTTTTTGAAAAATTCAAAATGGCAGAAAATTCAATGTGCGGACATTAACCAGATCACAACTCTAGGACAAAGGGTTCAAAAGTTATAAGCAAAAACATACCTTGAAATTGCCTGATGATTGCACTACAGAGATGGATGAATTGACCCCGAATCTGGTAACTGAATACTGTTGACTGTCCTCTACCAATGTGCCGAATGGAGAAAAAAAATCTACCAAGCGGTTCTTTGGGCTGCCATAGAGCTCCATGGCAGATAGTATAATAATACTGAAAAATACTAAATACTAACTTATGGTACCTGGCTCCTAAATAGTGCCATTCAAGTAATCTGTCATCCAATCGCTTATACTGTGGAACAACACAATAGTGCTTTTGGTAAGACAGGCCTTGTAACGTAGCGCAGTGGGGTAGCATGGTTCAGAAGCGGTGACTTAATGATTGTGTTACATTAAATGCAGCAATTCGGACAGATCTCCCTCTATTCATAGTTTTCCCTGAGGAAACGTTTTTTAGTTTCATCGAGTGGCAGAAACACTGGAAAGTTAACCGTAGCCAGACAATTTCTGCCACCTGCTGGCTATTGGCATTGTTGTAGAAAGAAAAGAGGGCTGTAATCCTACGGTCTCGAATACTCCGCGCTATTCTGTGTTGTTAAAAGTTTCATAAATGCGTGATTAGCCTGTAT
Organism: Gnathonemus echidnorhynchus; assembly: GCA_026776725.1. Classification (NCBI taxonomy): domain Eukaryota; kingdom Metazoa; phylum Chordata; class Actinopteri; order Osteoglossiformes; family Mormyridae; genus Gnathonemus; species Gnathonemus echidnorhynchus. The sequence continues at coordinate 23,021,837 of JAODJU010000119.1, read as the reverse complement.
TGTAATGAACTTGTCTCTCCCAATTTGTGTCTCATTGTTGCCTTTCAAAAAGCCGGTTGAGTGGCAGGCTCAAGTTATTAAAACTGATATCTGAAATCCAGATTAAAAACCAATCATTGTTTCCTTTGACGCTTTCTGAGCCTTTACTGCCATAGAATGCAATTAAGCGAGAAACAAAAATGTCCCATCTGACCAAATTAATTTTCTGAAATGAATGAATAATATTTGATCAAGTTTTTAGTATTCTTTTTATATTTTCAAAATATACCCACTAGGGGGAAATAATAGAGCCCAAAAAATTAGACGGAAAAACGTGAAATCTCCACACATAACGAAGATAGACACTCATCTCATTATTCATGATGAGTAAATGTTTTTATGAATTATTTTACCACTCTGCATTGCAAAATAGCTGTAGTGCACACGCTGTTTCATTTCCACATTACCCACTGAATGAATTTGGCAAAATCAGGTGATTTAACAATGAACTGAACTGAATCTCGGGGTCATGGTTAATACATTTAATTTTAATGTTATGGCCCATAGTGATGCGTCATGACGAAGGAATAGAATCCTGCTGAAACAAAGTTTTATTCACAATCAAAAAACATAAATCAGCACTGTACAGATATCTAAGAACATATATGTGGGTATGACAGTGGAGAGCATTTAAAAGAGAGCTGAAATCAAGCGGTGTCTTCCTTTGGGCAGAAGATAGTAAAGGAGTAGGACAGAAATCTCAAAATGTGTAAAAGCTGCCTGCTGGGAGAAAATACTGTCATGAACTGGGGTTTATTGGTCTGTTTACTGGAACTGGCCTTGTGACGCTGAGATGCTCTTAGATGTTCCTGACACATACCTCTGCATCTCTGACTGCAGCTGTGATGCATGCGACCTGATCACTGCAGAGAAAATGCGCCTTCTGTTTGCTTTGGCAGCAGTGGCACTTCCTGGGGATTCGGCTAAATCCCCCGGCTCAGTTCCATATGGAAACAGCAACATTAAAATCTGAGGATATCACCCACGAGATCAGATAAGATGGCAAAAATGTCTTGCGTGCAAGAAAAAACATGGCACTTTAGACAATTGTGGCTGCAGATTGTTTAATCTCATACGTTTCATACAGGCAGGAGGGTAATTGGACTGGGAATCAGTGGAGCATCTCCAACAAAATTGTGCACAAATCTCTAACAGAATAATGTGTCCACCTGTCTCTTCAAATTTAGAATTATTTTGTTACCTTAGTAAAAAAATATATACCTTATTTATAGGTGCAAAATATCAGTGCTCTTAAGCTGAGATGAGAATCTTGTGAAGCTGTCCCCACATAGAGTTACAAAGAACAGAGCGTGACTACTTGTTGTGAGGACTTCCAACAGCTGCACCTTTCCTCCACCAGGAGGCACTCAAAGCAACTACATCCATCAAGGGCACAATGCTGAGGAGTAGTTTATTTGTAGCACCTCCTCAGGGGATGTGCTGATGTTTCAGGTTCAGCTCTCGCAGATTTTAAACCAGTGTTGACTATAGTCCTGGATGGTAGGATAATTGCTACAGGTAAGGGGAACAAAAACAGTGGGAGTCTACAGGAGCTGTGTAGGTATGACACAGATTGAGAAATGAGGCCTCATACGCAGTGCTTTAGAGCTTGTTCATATTTAGCTCCGACATTGTCTCTGTGACATCATAACAAAGCACTCTATGATGTCACAACAAAGCACTGTATGATGTCATAACAAAGTGCTCTATGGTGTCATCCAGCTTATACCACAGAGAGGCTTTGCTGGCTTTTTAACTTTTCCCCAGGGAGATGTGCATTTCTTATTGTGTTTCACACATAATCTCCTTCTCCACCATGCAAATTAAATCTCTCCAAAGAAGGAGCAGTAGAAACCGGCCTGGAAGCCCCCCCCCCCCCCCCCCCTTTGTTATCTCCTTTATTCCTTTATCACTTCATATCAGACACAGGAATGATTTGGCCGCTTACTTTTCAGAGCAAGGCACGTGTTAGCGTTAGCATTAGCATTAGTGTTAGCGTCGTACCGTCCAGCCAGATAATGTTAGCACAGCCTTCTCACGGCCTGGGTTAGTATCACTCACACGGTTCGGTACCGTTCTCTGGTTAGTAATCCTCAGGTTAGTAGTTGTGGATTCATGACAGGTGCTAAATGAAAGGGGTTTGAAATACAGCCATGCTCATACATTTTCTGACTTCAAACACAACTGCACAGAAACACGGGTGAGGCGTGTTAGTCAGGGTTTAGAGTGGGTTAGTAAAAGGACTGCATCTTTTTGTCCCATCCCGAGCGATCAAGCCTTGGTTATTGAGTTCCAGGATGTTAGTTCAATCAGCACCACTGGTTAGTACAGCAGCATGAGCACTAATTCACTCCAGTCGCACTGTTGTCAGGTTAAAAGGATGATGGGATATATGCCCTTGGTGTTAATACTCTGCAAACCAGGTGCCAGACAACAGAAGCATGCAGAAAGTAGTTCTCCTCTCCCTTTTTTCCGGAAGGTCATATTTTCACAGCAAGGAGGTGGCAGCTGCAACCGTCAACATCCCTCCTGCACATTCCGCCCTTAATTAATGCAAATTCCACTCTGCTAATTTACAAGCACCCTTTGAATATTCATTACAGAGGGTGCAGACTGCACATTTCCTGTGTGACTTGCCCTTCCACTGGGAAGAGGGTCCTGAAAGCACAGCAGCTGACCAGAAGCCAACCCCAGCGAGACCAGGATGTGACCAATGGGGCGAAACGGAAAGACGCAGAGTTCGGATTTAATCTGAGTTCACTGTCACTCCCTTCTGTTGTCGAGCAGGCGGTGACCTTGCAAGACTGTGCGAGTCAGGACCGTCCTTCAGGAAGTACCTCGGCAAAGCCCTTCAGAAGAGGGTGTTCTAGAGCAGAAGTGTAACCTAAATCACTTTCTGACAGCAGGGGGCATAGTGGCTAAGGAAGAAGACTCGAGAAACATTTTTGCTTGCTGCCCCAATTTTTGAAAGGTGACCATATTTTCTAAGTCAATTTGGACAAACGTCTTGCCAAATACATATGGCAGCGGATGGTCTCGTTGCCCACACAGCACACAAAGCAGTGCCTCGCTGGGGTGTAACCCCCAAATGTTAGCGCAGTTAGTAAAGGTGTTAGTCAGTTAATTCATCACTCACTGACACCAAGGGAACTGTGGTTAGTGTGTCTTAAGGAATTTATACACAATGGAGCATGTTACACCTAAAGACAGTTCTGTGACAGGAAAATGGCGAAAGTAACTCGGATACAGATATGTACAGACACAGACGAGTGAATCACGTCAGCTTAAAAGTGCCGGTTGTACACAGACAGACAGGCTGATGTCTCTTTATGCTTGCACAGACATAGAGGAGAGAAGAGGAGTAAGCACACACACACACACACACATACTTGCTGAAAAGAGCAGCGATGTTACAAACAGCACAGGAAGTCTCTGCTTGCCAGGTTTTGTTTCAGCCGGTTAATCTTTGTTAGTATCCATTAGTGCAGTTAATAAACCCCCCCGCGGCTGATGTTTCCAGGGCAACGGGAGGAGTTCTTGCATGCAGCCCATACCACAAGACAGGAAGCTGAGAAGGAGGATCCGAGACTGAACGAGATTAAACAGCCAGTCGACGCACTGAGATTATCTACCAGATAGAATGGAGAGGCATTAGTGTGTGGAAAGACAGAGAATCATGACAGCCTTGTTAGGGGTTTAGACACTGAAACAGCCAGTGGAGAAGCATTTTCAGCGGGTTTTGGTGACAAAGGACATCACAGCTATACGTTAGTGTGCAATGTTAGTATTCCAGTGACACGTGATACTAGCAGAAAGCTCAACATGTTAGATTTCACATCACCAAGTGTTAATTAATAAACGAAGGGTTAATCAGTCCTAGTCCAGGCACAAATGAGACCCAGGTGAGCCTCCTGGACAAGCAGCCTTCGGACCCCTTTACGGGGAACGCTGGTAACACCCATGTGGGGCAGGCATTTCCCTCATGCACCAACAGCGAAGTCAACCAGCATCTCCTCAAGCCAGCCCTCAGGAGACGGGGGCTCCCAACAGCCTTTCACAAGCGCGAAAGTTGGCCTCACCATTCCTGTGGACTCCGCTTCACCCTACCGTCCCTCCCCACCACAGACAAGCAAGGGTTAAACAAACAGCCCCCGTCAGCTTCTTTAAAAACCCGTCGGCATGGTAACACCAGCTCGCCTCTCCACTCTCCCCTGACGCCGCTTCTCCTAACATCTTGGCGTCGGGGCATCCTGACGGCACACGGCTCTGCCACGTGAGCCGGCAATGGCCGTCTCTGCGAACTCCCCTCTCCCTGTACTGTCGAACCCGGGATCCAAGATCCACCCCTTCGAAGTTGCCCTGACACAAACTCAATAAGCTCCTCTGTCACTACAGCCACCAGGTACCGTTCGAGTTTCTCACTGTGGAGATGCCAACAGTCCACTGACACATCGAACTCTCTGCGGTGACAGTGATTTGTATAAACTGACATAAAGGTATCTGTGCTACAGACTGATTTTCAGTGTTTGCTCCCCTCTGCCCAGCTTGGGTGTGTCTGTGTCACATGATGAGGGGGGAAATCGTCTTTTGCTCTCTCTCCACCCTGCTTCCCCGATCACACGCTCCCATCTGCCTCTCCCTTCTGTAGACCACCTTCATTTACACGTCAATTCTCTGCCACGTGTCCCTAACACTTTGTTTGCAACACAACATTTTGAAAAGCGTCCATGTTTTCCAAGTCATTTTGGACAAACGTCTTCACGAACACCCAGATACCTGCCAAGCATGAGTGGGATGCAAAAAAATGCAAGCAGAGTTGGGGGGGGGGAGGGAGGGTTCTGCAGCTGTTCAGGTCTTTTTCTTCAGGGAGGTAGATGAGGATGAGGTGCTGGCAAGGTTCTTCATCCTCATCTGGTAGGCTTGGTCTTGTTCTCCTCCGTCTCCCCCACCCCAACTCCACCTCCTCTCCTCTTTTCAATAACCGATCTCTTCATTCCAGGTACACCTCCCAACCTGTGCAAGCAAGGGGTCGATGTGTAAAGGAACAGGTGGGTAAAGAATGAAGTTGGGTCACTCACATAAATTCAGGAAAGGCACTCGCAAGTCAAGACCGTCTTGCTGCAAATGATTGAAGCAGCATTTCTTTGGTTTATCTGTCCAGCTACAGATGGTTGCTAATGGTTTCAGAATCTCAGGGCAGCCCACACAGGCGATTCGATCCAGCACCATCCCAAGAGAGGTAGTTTTAAGGCATGATTTTTTTTTTTTTTTTGCTGAGAGGAGGGACATGATGCTGCTATCCTGGAGATGAGACGCTCATGGAGGGAGCGGGGTGATAGGCACTGCCCTCACTGCCACCAACCAGGAACGGCCTCAACTAAAACTCCAGCTCCCAGGGAAGCCCCCCCCCAAGCCTGCACCATCACCAGGCTGGACTGACCCAAAAAATGCCCAATTTTTTTTAGGTCGATTCAGCAAATCCAACATCACGTTTACCCAAGTGTGAAAGCAGATTAGCCCAATCTGACTAATCTTTCGCGACAGCTCTGGCTGCAGGTTCAACTAGGCAAAAGGGGGTGCTATTATCCTATGTGAAAGCTGATTGGTTAAAGTCCTTGGGGGCGGGGTCACTATCTTTTTTCGGACTCCAATGACAGTACCATGGTCAGAGAGCACCAGCTCGTTCTCTAACGGATTTAGCGGAAAAATTCCCAGATTGTATAAAGAATATCGCAGTCGTTTTCTGGGGCACTTTTTTAAAAACCTAAGGAAAACTGGAAACGAAGATAGCCACAAGCGAGAAGTAGTCATTGAATAGGAATCAGTGGTATGCTGTGCATTTTGAGTTCCCCACCTCGACAGGACCCAATTTCGGTAACAGGAACAGATGAAGATGCAGGCAGTCCCAGCGAACCGGGCCCAGGGCTCTGAGCTCTCCATCTCCCGTCCGGCAGGCCCCAGGGACGCTCCCCTGGAGCGGGACAGAGGAGAGGAGAGCAGCAGAAAGTGGAACACGACCCGGTGCGTCTCCCACCCGCCCCCCACGCAGTCAGCCAGCCCACTTTGTACAATAGCTCGGACCATACCAAACCCAAAGCTGAGCTTGGTTTGGGGGGTGTCTAATGAAGTGGGTTGGCCCATGACCCCATTCATAGACCACAGAATCACATGGTGTTCCTCTCCCATCTCTGTCTAGCACTTCAAAACCTCGGGTCCGTTCTCGGTCCACAATTGGCAGTGTTGCACAGACCCTGGTCCTGAGAGCACGTCAGCAGCCTGTCAGTTATTCCCAACGTCTTAGCCTGTATTCCTCCCTGCCTTTAATCACCATAAATCCCTTTGCGCAGTTCTGTTCACTGCCCCTGCCCACATCCCCTCTCAGTGCAGCCATTTTGCCTTCATCAACCTTTGCGGTGTCTCTGATTTCTAGCACCTGATTGAAACAATAAGTTTGTAGTCAAAGTTCTGGAAATGGGAGGGTACCATACCTTAGCTGCTGGGCTGAATGTGGGGCAGCGCTGACCCGTCATGGCCGCGCTTTGTTCCCCATCACTGCGGGGATTTCAATATGCTCTGCTGACCTGCTGTCCTAGCCGGGGCATCTGAAAAAATGGCTTTTTGCCGCAGGCAGTGTAGCTGTTAGGCAGAGTCCATCATGACTCTGGGGGGGGGGGGGGGTGACGCAGATGCGGGGGATGACAGTGGAGCCAGGTGAGAAGCCTTTACTTTGGTCATTCATCCAGGAAAAAGTGAGAACACAAGAGAAAACGCCGGTCATCATTAAGCAGTCTGTGTACTGCTGTTCTCAGTGATTACCCTGATGGAGTGGCAGCTTCCTATCAGTTAGCCAACTAAACTCCAACCTGGTGGCCTATTACCAACATTTCCCGATGCAAGAATAGCAGTTTGTATTACAGCTAGGGGAAGCCGTACGTTATCGTACCTGTGCGGGCGGGATTTTAACGGGAAGATCAGTTAATAGTAATGTGGATCACAGCACTCGCCTCTTTCCTGTGCCCTCTCACGCAGGGTTTAATCGAACAGGTATATTCACAGGGACACGAAAATCCATTTTTTTCTCAAACAGTCGTCTGGTGTTCATAGAATGAGATAAACTGACTCCTGTTAGTGAAAAAACGATGTATATTACTGAAAAAGAAATGCGTTCGGGCATCAAATCTCTTCTGAATTATTTATCGTCCTGCGGAAAAATGCTGCGGGCGCAGCTGCCCCCCCCCCCCCACTCCATTCGGTGCCTCGTCGGTCCCATTTAAGATCTATTTTTTAATAAAGGCTCCCCTATATTACTGCTTGTTTAAATCCGCATCTCATAAGCACAGCGCATCGGTGCAGCTCTCACCAGAGACGTTATCGAGCGAGAACAAGCATAAAACAGCTGGAAATTCACACTACAGTCTTTAACACAGTCAACAACACCGGCCGTTTAGGAGACTGCAAACGATCGCCTACCGTTGTTTTCTGTCCCTTCGGCTACGAACAGACATTAATGTGAATAATGCGGCTGCAGCGCGGAGAGCGTCGGTAACGTAACGTGCGCCACCGCTGTGCGACTTTACCTTCAGTAACAGCCTGTGCTTCCTCCAGACGTCGGTAGTCATCGTCCTAGCATGGAATTAATCCGTATTTATTTGCCCTTTTCTTTTGGTTCAAAATCAAAACCACACCCCTGCAACTATGCAGTACACACACTTTTAAATTGTGTTAATTTGTTTAATTATTTAAAGAACACTGTGTTAATATTTGCAGTACTAAAATCACACTTTGACATTCACACATATATAGTCTATATACAGCCATCTCTATATCTCTAAAAACAATAACGCCGAATAACATTTGTTTGTAAGAAAAATATAGACCAGCAAGTATGTGAAAATCGCATATGATCGATCCATTTTTTGTTAAATCTGCCTACCTTTGCAGTCTTTTCGTCGCAGATGTTGAAGTGCTGTAGTAAACGATGCATTTTGTTTATCTCACCGTCGGAGAAGGAACGCCGGCTGGGCGATTCTGCGTCTGATCAGCTTTGCGATGGACCGAGGAACAATATTAGAGATAAACCCCTCCCACCGCATCCTTGCAAGTCTTCTGAATGACGGCACCGTATTGGATCATGACCTTTTCATCTCCGCAGTCGAGATGAAATTCAGCCCATAATGGAAATTAAAGTTGTTACAGATTCATAGTCTAGACTAAAATTGCTTTCGGTTGAATATTCATTCACTTCAGGCAATGTAAGTGGAATAACCCACAAATATCACACGATCTACATTTCTCCGTGGGTTTTTCGCCCTACTTCTCGGTAATATATTCAGTGCCTTCTCAAATAGCGTTTCCCCCACCCCTGGAAAGCTCCTCTCACAACAACCTTTGGCAAGGATAAACTTTGAGAGTACTTTACTGGGTCAAAGAGCTATAAACAAGACTCTGTTGGGCAATCGACAAAAAAACTGAGATGTGATGCTGCCAGCAGCGGTGTGTTATTTGCCTTTGTCTGTGGTGGGGCAAGATAATGACGACGCCTTCAGCGGCCATCTGCTATCCCAGGATACGGAAGGCAAACATCTGCGGCACTGGTGAATAATAAGTCTTTCCAAGTCTGTACCACACCACCAAAGCAAAGCATCACTCGCCGTCCCAGATCAGCTTAAGGGTGCCTATAGAAATATCCATTCTGCATATCAATTTGTACGTTTCAGTGCACAAAGCAAATCGTTAATTTGCTTTGTATTCTTAGGTCAGAATCGCCTTATTTCTATTCCGTTCAGTCAAGTAAAATACAAATTTTCCCTGTTCCTGATTTATTCTTCTCACGCATCGAAACAGATAGGGACTACTGCGTTAAAGAAAGCGTACATTATTTCCGCTGCACGGATGGCTTGTTTGCTCTGTCATCAGACCACGGTAATTAATGGAAATGAGAAAACTAGGGCCGTACAAGATATATCGTATCATTAGAGCTCACTCGCGAGTCTCAGTCGCGTGCTGATGGGGATTTCGCTTCCCGCGACAGGCAAGGTGCTGATATTGCGTGTCTCTGGCGCGTCTACCTGTTTCGATTACGGTACTGGCTGGTCTCAGCGCCCAAGACAGGTGCCATCCTCCTGATCTGGAAAACTCCAGTGGTATTTCAACTGGCTAATGATGGGATTTTGAACCGCTTAAGTGGGCTCTGTCACTCGCCAACAGATCAGCTTATTCCCCAGCAAACATGCAGACATTGGCCCCATGTGGGCAGACTAAGGGCAACATGGGCTAGGGCAACCCATTTAGATACCACAGTGGCCCCATGTGGGAGTTGCTAGTAGGGGCCCACATAAATATTACAGCAGTGGCCCACAGTGGGTTAATTGAAGGCAGCCCGATTTCAGTCAAAAGTCAGGAGGTCTCCCATTGGCTCAGTGTTAGATTGGTAGTTCTGGGCCAAAGTAATGACTACCCTGATTTTAAAAGTGAGCATTAAAGAATTATAATTAATGAATTCATTCTTTTCATTTAAAATATTTATTCCATAATAAACACATATATATCCAAAATAGTCTTATTTTATTTTTAAATTTAATTTAACATAATATAGTTTTCCCTGCCTCACCCCCGAAGATGCTGGAATTGGCTCCAGTTTCCCCGCGACCCAGATGGATGAAGTGGTATGGATAATATAGTTTTCGAAACGCGCATGCGCCTTTACGTATCCCATTTACTATAACGGTTTTTTCCCCTCGCGCCACGGAGGTAGTTTTTGAGGGAAGTTGTGAGGGAGTTTTGGCGGGCAGGCGTAAATTGTCAGAAGGTAATTTATAAGTTTTTCTGATGCTGCTGTTGCTGGTTATTTGCTATTTACACGTATTTTAACATATTATTTATCTTACCAGTAAAAAATTCTTGATGGTTTAAAATTTCCTGTCAGAAAGTTATCAGATTAGATTGCTAGTTGATCTACGTCTCAG
>JAODJU010000119.1:22998458-23010601 GCA_026776725.1 Gnathonemus echidnorhynchus | reverse complement strand
GTGTGTTGGGGTGGGGGGGGGGGGTTAGATGGAAGGCAATTGATTTCCTCCCACCATCCAGTAAATGTTTATTTTCAACAGCTTAATTGCCTTGGTGTTTAAGACTCTGCAAACGCGACATTAGGTGGGATCCACAGATGAATCAGAGAACACTTACAAATAACAGTATCGTCACGGATTTTCATATCTGTCACCAAAAGCGACTCTAGGCTTTTCTCCCAGAGGGCGGAAGGTGAGAGAACCTAATCAGTTATTCATCCGGATAAATACATTTATTAAGAAATGTAAATACATTCACAATAAATTATCATTACAAATTGATATGACTAAGCCACATTTTCAAATAAATCTTTACAATACCATTTCAATTGAACTTAATTTTTAAATATTAACCAGTGGGGGTAGTAATTGCACACCTGGTTTGTCACTGTAACATGAGAAATTCAACTGAATCTAGTTCGGAACCACTAGATAGCGCAGCATTTATTTAACGATTAACGTCAAGATTGACGAAACATCAAAACGAAGAATCGAATAAATGTAAATATTTTCAAAATAATTCCTATTTATTGTTATTTCTGTTTTATATATAGGAAAAACTGGTCTCCTGAGATCATTTCTTCCTTGAAATTATGATTTAATTAACTGACTAGCAAAACATTGTTTTCGTCAGGGCCGGGGAGAAGCCTCAGTCACAGCCAAAGGTCCCAGCTGGTCTGCTATCCACAGCAGGTGACTGGCAGCTGAAGGTGGACCTGGGGAGGCAACTGAAGTTTCCAGACCACATCATCAGCACAACACTCAGGCCAGACATGGTCCTAACATCAGAGAGTACAAAGCAAGTGGTGCTACTGGAACTCACAGTCCCCTGGGAAGACAGGATTGAGGAAGCTTTTGAGATGATGGGGATGAACAAGCAGCTCGAAAAACCACTTATATACACACCGATCGGCCATAACATTAAAACCACTGACAGGTGTAGCGAATAACATTGATTATCTTGTTACAATGGCACCTGTCAAAGGTGCCATTATATATTAGGCAAAGGAAAAGTCAGTACTTGAAGAATGTGTTGGAAGCAGAAAAAATGGGCAAGCATTAGGATCTGAGCGACTTTGACAAGGGCCAAATTGTGATGGCTAAAGGACTTGGTAAAAGCATTTACAAAACAGCAGGACTTGTGGGGTTAGTACCTACCAAAAGTGGTCCAAGGAAGGACAACTGATGAACCAGCAACAGGGTCATGGGCACCCAAGGCTCACTGATGCACATGGGGAGCAAAGGCTAGTCCAACTGGTATGACCCCATAGGAGAGCTACTCTAGAGCTAATTGTAGAAAAAGTCAATGCTGGGTATGATGGTGTGTATGGGACTGTGTAGCCGCAAACCAGTGTCCAGGCCCATGCTGACCCATATCCACACCTGAAAGCACCTACAATGGGCACAAGAGCATCAGAACTGGACCATAGAGCAAAGGAAGAAGGTGGCCTGGTTTGATGAGTCACGTTTTTGGTTACATCATTTGGAGGACCAGGTGTGTGTATATCATTTACCTGGGGAAGAGATGGCACCAAGTACAAGCCAGTGGAGGCAGTGTGATGCTCTGGGCAATGTTCTGCTGGGAAACCTTGGGTTCTAGCATTCATGTGGATGTTACTTTCATACAATACAATGGACAAAAGTATTGTGACACATGGCCATTGCACTCACAGGAATTTTTATGACATCCCATTCTAAATTCATAGGCATCAATATGGATTTCGTCCCCCCTTTGCAGCTGTAAAAGCTGTCACTCTTCTGGGAAGGCTTTCCAGTGGATGTTGGAATGTGTCTGTGGGGATTTTTGCCCACTCATCCAGAAGAGAATTTGTGAGGCACTGATGTGAAAGTCTGACTCACAATTTTAGCTCTAGTTCATCCTAAAGGGATTCGATGGGGTTGAAGTCAGGGCTCTGTGCAGGCCAGTCAAGTTCTTCCACACCAAACTCACCCAACCATGTCTTTATCAATCTTCCTTTGTGCACTGGTGCACAGTCATGTTGGAACAGAAGCCTTCCCCAAACTGTTCCCACAAATCTGAAAACATGGAATTGTCCAAAATGACATGATATGCTGCAGCATTAAGAGTTCCTTTCCTTGGAACTAAGAACCAAGCCCAACCCCTGAAAAACAACCCCACACCATAATTGCAACCATTGGTGTTCATCTCCTTTCCTGCATTGGGAACAACCCAGCAAACGCATATTTAAAAATCAAGCCACAAGGTGGCCCTTTCCAGACCAGTGGCCTCTCCCCATTTTAGATTCATGGCCCATGTGATGCTGTTAGAATCCGAAACCCTTCAGTGGGCTGTGGCCCAGTGGCTGAGAAACCCTGCTCTGCGACTTTCACTTTCCCGGCGACACTGCAAAAATTATTCAGGAATGGTTTGAGGACCATGAAAGAGTTTAAGATGATGACTTGGCCTCCAAATTCCCCAGATGTCAATCCAATCGACCATCTGTGGGATGTTCTAAGCAAACAAGTCTGATCCATGGAGGCTCCACCTCACAACTTACAGGACTTCTGGTAACATCTTGGTGCCGGATACCACAGGACACCATCAGAGGTCATGCGGAGTCCATGCTTCGATGGGTCAGAGCTGTTATGGCAGCACAAGGGGGACGTACACAATATTAAGCAGGTGGTTTTAATGTTATGGCTACTGGTAAATTAATTCGGTGCAATCAAAAATACAATCATGTAGAACCGGGAAGTCTCTATCAAGCGGCAACACTGGTACTTACTATTTTTACCATTTCTCATAAATTTCACAGCTTCACACCTGTAGATACTCAGTCTACTGAATCTCCGAGACCACTCAAAATCATAACGTTCATTCGCTGAGTAGGTACCATGCAGGTAGTCATCATCTTCTTCTTCTTATTATTATTATTATTATTAATAATAATAATAATAATAATAATAATAATCGCATATGCCTAATTATTACGTGATCTGACAGTTTAGTAGTTTAGCTAAATAAAAACCCTAGTGTAAAAGCAGGGATAATTATGGACACAGTGTATTGCATCATGATTTTATTTACGGAAATAACGATGTACGTGGTATTCCAGTCTGTGCCGTCTTGTTTACAGGCTTTCAACTAGACACAACATTCAAGAAACCACGGACTCGGGTTTAAGGGACGCGGTGTTTCGGATTCTATCGGCAGCTCCTCGGCTCTTTAACGATCCGGGGCTGGATGGGACCGCGCATGCGCAGAGAGCAAATCCCAGTTTCCCCCAACATGGCGGCGAGGGGCCATGTGCAAGACCCGAACGACAGGAGGCTCAGGCCCATTTACGGTAACGGTCCGCCGCCGGCAGCGAGGTAGAGGAATTGTGGAAGGGTTTATGCGCTTCAGTGGCAGGGAAGCTTTTAAAATAGCGGGCGCTGAAAGCAGGAGAAGATAATGAAGGGAAGGGCGCAGGGGGGGCGGGCCTCTGGCATCAGCCTCGGACTCAGCCGGTTGGCGTTGCCGGGTGACAGCGCGCCTTCGCCGGGATTGCGGGATGGTGGTGCAGGCGGTCCGGTGATCCGGCTGGCGGGCAGGTGGATTTGCCCCCCTCTGTTCAGAAGGAGGACAAGTATAATCACAGGGGGATGCCGTGCTGCTGCTGCTGCTGCAGATCGGGGAGCTCACGCACCTGCTGACCCCCCTGCGGATCTTAATGCCTCATCTTATCCAGTAAGAGCATCGGCGCTGTAGCGGCTCGTCACGGTGCTCGGACACGGTTAGTGACGCGGCGGGGTGACACACTCCGAGTGGGTAATCGATTAACAAGGACCGTCAAGGCCAGTGGTACGGTGCCCCCCACCGCTATCGGGCCACTGGAGGTGCCGGACCTCGGCTTCCTCGGCGCTGCTGGAAAACAGCCCTGTGCTCGGATCTCTCCGGCCGTCCGCTGGAGCTCCTCGCTTCCTCTTTAATAACATACTCTCCGTTTTCCACCGGAATTGTGCATTAAACATTGTTTGTGTTTTCCTTTCTATAACTTTTATTTCATTGCAGCAAAAGCAGCCCCTCAGCCAAGCCGTTTGTCGACTGCGGCTGTCTGATGTGATAAAACGTGACTTATCTCTTTATTATAACGATCCGCTGCGTCCCTTTGCTGGCTCCTACACGTGTCACCTTCTTTGAGCTTATCAGCAGCCTGTCACTCTAAATATGTATTTATGGCGCAAAGCCGAACGTCTTAACCCAGGCTGACACGTCCGTCCTTGTGTATTTAGATGAACTCTCTGAGTACTGGAGAGTTTCTTGTTAAATAGTGGGGTCGCGAGCTACCCCTGATCCAGTGTCTGGTGTCATTTATTGAGCTGCGACTTGTAGCGTCATTTAAAGTGGCAGTAGGATGAGGAGCATTAGCTGCATGGAGGGCTGCCTTCGCCTCAGGTGCCAGCTGTCTTGTGTCCTTATGGAGCATTCATCCATTTGCAAATTTTGTCGAAGTGTGTTAATTTTCTTGTATGGTGTCACAACCTGCTTGTTGTATGTGTGCTGCACAGTGATGCAGTAAAGCGATGCAGTAATATTGTTGTCAGGGTTATGTCTGTGTTCCTCCTGCAGTTTTGTAGATTCAGGATGCCAGCGGGCTGAGGTCGTCTGGCACAGTTAAATTTGGAAGCCAGCTGTCGCCAGTGATGACCTTCGCCCTTCTTCTGCTCTTAGTTGCTGTGAAATCTTGACAGCAGACGTGGTTTTCAAAGGTGCAGTAATGGGTGTTAGGGTCAGACCCCTCACCAATGCTGGCAGGCATGTTCTGGTGCTGGACTGCAGTGTGTTTTGCCAACACCGCCTGGAGTGCACTGCGTTTTGCCGACACTGCCTCTGTCTGCTCTCTCACACCCCCACTCGGAGCATTTTCACATTTTGATTCTTCCACTGGTGCTGAAGATGAAGTCTCATTGCGAGCACTTGCCCCGGAGTGGGGATTAGGGTCATGGTAGGGCTTTGCTAGCTGAGAGCCACAGTTCTGTGCTGTGAAATTCGTGCAGGATGAGAGAGAAGTTTTGTGGGCAGTGGTGGTGTAATGGTTAGGGAAGCGCGCTTGTAATTGAAAGATTTCTGGTTCGAATCCCTGACCAGCAAGACACCACTGAGGTACCCTGAGCAAGGTACCACCCCCAAGCACTGCTCCCCGGGCGCTGAATTAGCTGCCTCTTGCTATGTCACGAAAGTCACGTATGGGTTAAATGCAGAGGACACATTTCATTGTTGTGCACTGTGTGCTGTGGTGTGTCAATAATCACCACTGATTACCAAATTCTAAATGATAAAAGTAGCTTTTAAATGTGAGTGGCTAAATGTTATTGAGATGTTTTAAGGTATGCACAACATAACATTCGGTAACATTCGGTAACCCATAAGCAGCTCAGTGCTTCGATTGTGTTAATGCTGCTCATCAGTTGTTTGTACGCACGATCGACCGTCTGCCTACTGTGTCGTTTGTGATGTCACTTCCTGTTGGAGACGTGGTGTTAGGGAATGTCGCTCCCCTGCAGAAGGCAGACTTTGTTTCGGTTCTGTAGGTGACCTTTGAGGCAGTTGATATGTTCTTCCCTAAACGGATGCGTATGACGATCAGGGTTGCTAATGTAAGGCTGGTTCTACCCCCCCCCCCTTCCCCAGATTACCTGGACAATGGCAATAACAAGATGGCAATCCAGCAGGCAGACAAACTGCTGAAGAAACACAAGGACCTTCACTGCGCCAAGGTTGGTGGCTCGTGGTTGGCCCGTATGCCCTCACTTTCAGCGCCGTCCTGCCCGCGAATGGAACTATTTCGCTACTTACTGCTCCACGTGGGACCTCGCAGGTGCTGAAGGCCATCGGACTGCAGCGGACCGGAAAGCAGGACGAGGCCTTCACGCTCGCCCAGGAGGTGGCCATGTTGGAACCCACGGACGACAACTCTCTGCAGGCCCTCACCATCCTCTACAGAGAGATGCACCGGCGTGAGTCTCCGCCCGTCCGCCGAGTTCTACCAAGGTGGTCGTCATTAATCTGCTTAAGGATAGTGGCTGGAGATGGTGTTATGCTGAACCCAGCCCCCGCCCCCCCCCTCCACACATATACAGCGGAGCTGGTGACGAAGCTGTACGAAGCGGCAGTCCGGAAAGTGCCCAGCAGTGAGGAGTACCACTCTCACCTTTTCATGGCCTACGCTCGTGTCGGCGAGTACAAGAAGATGCAGCAGGTGCCCACTTTTCTCATAGGCCTGTCTGTCAGAGCTGCTCTGTTTTGTGGAACGCAGGGAATGACCTGCGTGTTTGTGTCTCGACAGGCTGGAATGGCGCTTTACAAGATAGTTCCCAAGAACCCCTATTATTTCTGGTCTGTGATGAGTTTGGTCATGCAGGTAGGCTGGAGTTAGACCACAAACGGATCAATAAATGAAAATGAGTAACCTTGAAGCAGTGTACGTTGGCAGTGGGTGAAACTGTAAGCTCATGCCAGACATTGGCCATAAGCTGCCAGCTGATGGAGCACGTCACCGCGGTGATGGAGCGTTGTGTGTGTTTGCGTGTGTCTGTGCACGTACTGCAGGCCATATCGGCGCAGGACAAGAAGCTGTCCCAGACCATGTTCTTGCCCCTGGCGGAACGCATGGTGGAGAAGATGGTGAAGGAGGAGAAGATTGAGGCAGAAGCAGAGGTGAGGGGAATAGACAGGCAAACACACACACACGTTGGCGTACCTATCTAAATGGGGACCTTCCATTTATTTCTATGGGAAAAACCCTAATCCTAATCACGACAACCTTACCCCCTACCCAGACCTAAACTTAACCAAAATCAATCAAACAAAATACAAGACATTTGGCTTTATTACTTTTTTGATTGCATTCACAGACTTTTATAAAATTGCGGTCATCCCAATGGGGACCTGAAAAATGTCCCCAAAAGTAAGGAAGTTTCAGGTTTTAGCACACTACAGGGACAACAGCGTTCTATGCAGTCTCACACACACACAGACACACACACACAAACGTGACCCTCTGCCTCTCTGCCCCACAGGTCCAGCTCTACTTCATGATCCTGGAGCGTCTAGGGAAGTATGTGGAGGCACTCGAGGTCGTACGCGGGCAGCTGGGAGGTGAGCGTGTGGGCCAGGCTGCAGGGGGCGCTCTTTAAAGCCCTGTTTGGCTGCAGGCTCGTCTCAGCACTGTTCCACTATTTTTAGATGAGTGTATATAATAATCTGATAGTGCCGTGTGGAATCAGCGGGAGTCGTGACTTGAAGCTGGCTTAAAAAGGTCTTATTCGCTGCTGCCCGTCCCCATGATCCCCGCCCCCTTCACCTGATCCCACCCCCTCCACAGAAAAGCTGACCAGTGAGCTGCAGAGCCGGGAGAACAAGTGCATGGCCCTTTATAAGCAGCTGAAGCGGTGGCCCGAGTGCAACGCCCTGTCCTGCAAACTGCTGCTCAAGAAGTGAGAACGCGGCTGCACATTCCGTGAGGCGAGATGGAGCGAAAATGTGGACTGTCTGAGGGTCCCTGAGGACCGGGTTGGGAAACACTGCCTGCGTTTCCCAATCCGGTCCTCGAGGACCCACAGTCGGTCCACGTTTTTGCTCCCTCCGAGCTTCCTGCCAGACAGTCTTCTACATTCTTCTATCTGTGGCCCCCCGAGGACTGGATTAGGGAACACCTCTATGGCATCTGGGAGATCCATTCCTGGTAACTGACCCTCTGCTTGTCCCCCCTCCCCCCCCCCAGCCCAGACGACTGGCAGTTCTACATATCCTACTTCGACTCCCTCTTCCACCTCATTGACCAGGCCTGGGAGCCGCCGGCGGAGGGAGAGCAGTGAGTTGTGCGAATCTCAAGTCTTTGCCATGTCCTCATCATACTACAGGCACAGCAGGGATGAGTGTTGTAGCTCGCATGGTTAATTTAAACTGGGCCCTCCTCCTCTGAAGGACTCAGCTGAAGGACCGTAAATGCCTCCCTAGTGTGTTGCCGTAGCGACTGAGCATTTGGAAGCTGGGAGCAGCTAAACCATCCAATGGAGTGCCTATTTCCGATGGATTGAATCCTTCCACATTTTTCTGCTCCTGTTCCTCAATCGCGTTCTGTTTTTCCCGTTATCTTCTTCTGCGCCCATTTGAACCCTTCTCTCATCGTTATGGTGCCTGACCTTTGACCTCTGTCCCTCTGGCCCCGCCCCTGCTCTCAGCTGCATGGAGGGAGAGGTACAGAGCTCTGTGGCACAGGCCATCGCTTTTGTGGAGGAGCGGCTGGCGGGGGAGGAGGCAAAGGAGACAAGACCGCTGCGTGGGCCTTACCTGGCCCGCCTAGAGCTGATTCGCCGGCTGAGGGGGCGGGGCTGCCCCGAGGAGCAGCAGCTAGGTGGGTGGTTTCATTCCCCCACCACTGTACTGGCTGCCGGAGCGTATCCAGCATGTCTCCAGCTCGCCGATGTGCTCCGTCACGTTGCCCACAGGTGAGCCCATGGATCTGATGTTCCAGTACTTCCTGAAGTTTGGTGACAAGCCCTGCTGCATCACGGACCTGAAGATCTACCTGGACCTCCTAACCGTGGACCAGCACGTACAGGTTGGCTGGGTCTCCTGAGCAATCTCCGGTTGTCATAACACAGTTAAAATATTTAGCATAGAGTGTTTGATCACCCCCTCGACTCCCCTCCCATGTCTGGTTCATGTCACTGCTCCTCTTACCTGTACTTTACTGGCTTCTTATTGGCTCTTTGTCACTTTTTGACCCCTCCCCTAGTTCATCAATAGGTTGATGGAGACCGTGCCCCTAGCTGAACCCCAGGAGGATGGGGTGGCCCTCCCGGGGGACACCCGGGCACTGCAGAGACACCTGTCTGTGGTGCAGCTCAGCCGCTCCCTGGGTCTTCAGCACGCCCTGGACCCCCCGGGCAAATTGGACCTGATCCGACAGCTCAAAATCCATTACCGGCACGGCCTGCAGTTTGGTAAGAAGAGCACCTGTGTGTGCCTGAGCTTGGTGTAGCGCGATGACCTGGACTGTGTGTTTGGCATTTAATATCACTGAAGCTAATCCATACTGTGTCATCTCCACGGTGCCAGGCAAGTCCTGCCTGAAGACGGAGCTGCAGTTCTCTGACATGTACTGCCTCATGGCCGCCCACATCTACATCGACCTGTGGGCTGAAACCGGTAACTCATTTAGTTTGCTGACTCAGACCACATGAAACATAGTGCTAATTCTGTAAGGTTGTAGAATGTTTTTACACATAGCTGTGAAAGTGAAGCAATCAGAATATTTGTGAATGGGAGATGTGACCTCACTCCCTCTGGTTTCCCCCACTCTCTGCAGGAGATGAGGGCATGCTCTGGCAGTGTCTGGGCCTTCTGGAGGAGGGCCTGACCCACAGCTCCTCGAATGCCCAGTTTAAACTGCTGCTAATCCATCTGTTCTGTCGCATGGGGGCATTCGAACCCGTCGTGGACCTGTACTCAAGCCTGGACGCCAAGCACGTGCAGCACGACACCATTGGGTGAGTTGTGGTGGTCCGGTAGCAGTGGGGAGGAGATGCCTGCTGATTTGCTTACTGCTGGCAGTGTTAGCCGTCCGTTAGCGTTAGCCGTCCGTTAGCGTTAGCCGTCCGTTAGCGTTAGCCGTCCGTTAGCGTTAGCTGGCCACAGAGATGGGCTCTCGAGCTGGCGACTCTTACTGGAGCTGCCCTCAAGTTGCACAGAAATAGAATTCCAACTGGACTCGCAACTTGTTCCTTAACGACTTCTGACTTGACTCAAGTTCCTGGATAATGACTCATGAACATTAAGAGTCTCTCATAATTTAATGTGAAGACCCTCCCTGACCTTTTAACCAGTCCTTCCAGGATTTAGAAATTCTGCGATTACAAAAATTAACACAAAATATGCATGCTCCATGATATTTGCAAGAGGTTGCAATTTTTCAAATTTACTGCAGCTTTCCTTGCATTCGTGTATGTTTTTGCTGGGCTGCATTGTAGAGAAGATGAGCGCAGCAAATGTATCTCACATAGAGGACAGATGAACATAGTCTACATAAAAAAACAGTGGGCACATTGGAAATTAAACTATACATTTTTCTGTCAATGCATTTGGCTGTGCCAGAGGTTGGAATAAATCACAGCAGCATTTCAGTGGATGTTAACCAGCCATTAATACAGCCACTGCACTATGGTAAAGTTACAACGTACCGCTGTACACACAATCTAACACTCGAACCTGTACCGTAATCAATCTAATAGATCACTGGCACTGGTTATATTTATTGCTGAATATTGGCCACTCAAGTTGAAATGATTCCTGATTAAAAATTCCCAGACTTGCTATTTTGCCAAATTATGAAAATTTTCCTCAAAGAAAGAACGTGGAACTCTGCAAGCATCATAGATCTTCAGAGAAGCATTAATGCATTTGCAGTCTGAAAAACAACAAAGCACGTAAGGCAGGGGTGGCCAATCTTATCCGCAAAGGTTTTTGGGATAACCTGTAGGTCAGGTGTTCAAACCCAGGTGTGAGGACTCTTCAGCCAATCAGTCCTCTAATTAGTAATCTAATTAGGGAGTTGCAGCGGAAACCCACATACACACTACACACCGGCCCTTTGCGGATAAGATTGGCCACCCCTGACTTACGGGGACGTGCACTTGTTTTTGTTTAATGTTTCCACACTTCAGATGTTGACTCATACAGGCCCATATGCAGATCAAGAAACTAGCATTTCTACATGATGTTATTGCTGATGCTGAGGTTTTGAACACATTTTTGATCATCAGTACTCACAGCACACACTCAGTGCCTTTATGTTTCATAATTTTTTATCCTCAAGCCTTAATCTGTACATGTGTTGCTAACCCTTACACCTTTCCCACTCTCACTACTAGATGTTTGCGTTAATGGCAATGTCTGTGTAACTGAAAAATAGAAGTTTTTCCTTAAACCTATAGTATTTTTTCTTCATTTTGAATTTGGGCATTGCGCATGAATGGAATTATAACAGGTTCACACTATCAACCCTTATTAATTATTGCTCTGGATACAATTCAAAAGAAGAAAATGATCTTGGAATGCATATTAATTTGGAATCAGAAACTTGAGAAGTCACTGAGACGCAACCCTGAGAGATTTCAGGCTTGACTCAGTCTTGCATTCTGTGACTCATGAACATCTCTGGCCAGCTGTTAGCCGCTTGTTAGCCAGCCGTTAGCCGCTTGTTAGCGTTAGCCGCTTGTTAGCGTTAGCCTGATGTTTTCCAGCCACTAACTTCCCCATCTTCTTTTCAGATTCCTGCTGACCCGCTATGCAGAGTCTCTGGGCCAGTTTGCTGCTGCTTCCCAGTCATGTAATTTCTCTCTCAGGTTTTTCCACTCAAACCAGAAAGATGTGAGTCCTGCAGATGCTCGTCCGAGTCTTTTTCCGAGTCATGGCTTCCGTCGGTGTGTCCATTTGGTGTGTTCACACACTCTTCTTCTCTTTTTTTTACCCCCCCCAGACCTCAGAATATATCATTCAAGCTTATAAGTATGGTGCATTTGAGAAAATCCCTGAGTTCATTGCCTTCCGCTCGCGTCTGAATCGCTCGCTGCACTTTGCCCAGGTGCGCACGGAGAGAATGTTGCTGGACCTCTTCCTGGAAGCTGACCTGTGAGTACTTGTCTATGCAGGCCGTGTCTCCGCGGGGGTGGGTGCAGCACCCAATCAGACGGGACTTCCTCTTGCGCGATGCCTGATTTGGGTCCCTATGCCTCCTTGCCCAGATCATCCAGCCTTGAGGACAATGTGAAGTCCATGGGCCTGTGTCCTGAAGAGGATGACATCCCCTGGATGGACATGCGCGACAACCGTGACCTCACCGTGCTCACCAGCTGGGACCCTGCCAAGTGGTAGGGGGCTCCCCTTGCTGGCTGAAATGTAGTACTGCAGCCTGGAATGCTCTGTGGCTTGCGGCTGTGTGTAGTTGAATTTATGTCTTGGTTTTTGCGTCTCTTAGAATGTGTGTGACTGCCTGTGATTTTGTTCAGCTTCTGATGTATGTCTAGACTTGTTCCTGCTCCTATGTGATGCCTCTGCCTCGCCCCCCCCCCCCCCCACCCCCACCGGTCCCTCAGGC
>JAODJU010000119.1:22975145-22986222 GCA_026776725.1 Gnathonemus echidnorhynchus | reverse complement strand
CTCCCCCCCCCCCCCCCCACTGCTAGGAGTCCATGCTCTCAGCTTCCACATCATATCTTTCTTTAACTTCCACTACCCATATTGTGACATCACTATAGTGATGGCTGGTGTGATTCCTTTGTGTTTTTTTTCCTTTTCTTGAATGATTGTTCCTGACTGATGGGAGACAGGTCAGGGGGTGGCCCTCTACAGAGAAGAACATCGCTCTCTCAGCTGAAAAGGCTGCTGGGTAACAGAATGCACAAGGAATCTAACAGGAAGTGAATAATTGATGCGCAGGACCACCGCTTCCTGCATTATTTAGCATCGCAGCAGCTGCTTGCAGTTATGGCAACATTTGCACTTGCAGCTTTCACACTTAACGGTGCAACAGCAGCACCTTGGGCTGTATTCAAACTAGTAACCTTCTGGTCAGATGGAGAGATTCTTTACTGCCTCCCTGCTGTCTTTGTCATTACCTACAGCTTGTTAACCTCACCATGAGAGGACTGGGGGGGACGGTCTGCTTTGGTGCTGCCTGGTAGCTTGTTTGGGATTGCGCCCCCTGCTGGTGTGAAATGAAATCCCTTACATGGCATCCGCCTGACCTGTTGACCTAACATCTGTGAGACTCTCAGGACGTGGGTCCCTACCTGGTCTCCCAAAGCATGTCTCTATTCTGTCACATCAGTACATTGATTTTTCTAAAAAAAAAAAAAAAAAAGAGAATTTTGAATGCTGATCCACTGAACAATCCCAGTAACATGGTGCATCCATATCCGTCACAAGTCCTGCGAAAGAACAGTATGAATGCAAGCAGGCTGTGGAGCTAACGTTAGCCTGCATAGGTTGGGGACCAGGGTCCTTGCAGGGGCAATGAGATTGAGATAATAGATGGCTAGATGAAGAGAGGCTGCAGTTTTTTCATGCTGTACTGCAAATCTCTCAGCAAGCCACACCCACTCTCAGCAAGCCACACCCCCTCGCAGAGACACGCCTCTAAAGCACGGCAGCTACTGCATCATCGACAGTCGGCCATCATCTTTCTGGACGCGTCCTTCTGGCTTCATGATCAAACAAAAACATTTGGTGGGAGGGTCACAAGGAGATGTAGCCGTCTGCCCCAATCCGCAATCTCGTTTCTCTGGCTGATTAGCGAGCGGCCGCCTCGCTTTCCCCCAATGTCACGTGCGTGTGTTCAGAGCAGACGGCAGTAATGAACGTGGGATGGCTGTGTACGTACACATCCTCGCTCTGCTGCCTGAGCAGGTTGACGACGCCCCCCCCCTCCCATCTGGACGTCATTAAAAGGGAACACAGATGGAGGGTTTGTGGGGGCAGGAATCTGTGAGCAGTGGGGCTGTGCCGGTTGTTTCCCCCCACGTTCCCCTCGATGGCGAGTCGCCGGCTGAAGCAGGCCCTACTGCCCTCAGTTCCCCTGTCATAGTGCCGCATCCTTCCATCTGATTCTAGAACCGTGAGGTTTCGTTAACACTCTGGATGCACGAGTCACAGGCTGTCCTGGAATGACCGGAGGTTACTCTATCAAAGTTGACGACATTTTTATGCTGACACTCAGCAGGTTCAGTGCTCATGTTGGGATTTGTTTTGTGTTTTTCTTCTGTATTCCGGAACGCTTCTGTGTGCGACTCTGTCCTGGAGTGGACTGAGGCTCTGTGGAGAGCAGAGGATCGCTGCCCCGCGACAGGGCTGCTGGTAACAAGGCGGCTCAGGAGCTGGCATTTTTGTACCAGAGGGTTGTATGTTTTAGGCCCATAAGGGATCTGGCCACTCCACAGCTAATAACCGTATTAACCCGCTCGCCCACCCCCTCCAGACAGTAGATGCGAGAGATGTGAGATGTCGAGTTGCGTAAGCTGGCGGGACGAGACTGTCTGTCACACAAGTGAGAAAAATACAGTTAGAAAGGGACTTAAGTAGATGCTGTCAGAATGGAAGTGTGTCCTGTGGTGAGTCAGAGCATCAGCCGAAACGCAGGGAGGAGGAAGCTAACGCTGGCCAAACGTTACCGACCTGCAAGCAGCGCTCTCTCCGTTGGAATTTCATTAAACCTGTATTTGGTATTTGCTTTTATGAGGGCGTAGCCTCCAAAGCTAAAGCCTTCATTCACCTGTCGGGGACTTAACAGTGTTAACAGCAACAGAGAGCCTTTTAGGCCCACCTCCCAGTGGGGGGGGCACTCCATGCTGAGCTTTGCTATAAATAATGTGTTTTATTTAAACAAAGCCCGTGTCGTGTGAGCCCCCCTTTGTCGTGTCATGCCGCATGCCAGACAGCACTGATGCTTTCATGCTGTCGTTAGTCAGGCAGGTCATGTGACAAAGAGGTCGGTTCTAAGAACAAGAGCAGGCTGTTGGCACGCCGATTCGCGGTTTTCTTCCGCTCTCGTCGTGTATGTTCGGTGCCTCGTACATAGCCGGTGACTGTGGTCTCTCCAAACGCGGCCCCCCCAACCGTACGGGCGACATGCCCCTAGCAGATGGACTGTCAGGACACAAGGCCCCGTGCCTTGCCCCCCCCACCCAAAGGGTGCAGGGGGCTGGGTACCCCCGTGGTGCCTCTGCAGCACTCAGAGGAGCAGGACAGATGGACTTGGGGTGGGTCAGCATCAGCAAAACTCGGAACCTTTCTGATCCGGCCCAGAAACACTTCGGTTCCATCCCGGCCGGTGCCAGGGTCCTTCGAGGAGGTCCGTGCTGGGTGGCAGAGCCATTTGGTGTGACATCTTGAGTGACAAATCCGGCCCACTTCCTGACGTGGCGGCAGTGGTGCGGTCGGCTTGATGTGGCACGTTTTTCCGCCCTCGACCCTTCCTGGCGCTCCTACTGCCTGCGAGTCGAGTAGTGATTCGCCTTCTTCCCAGCTTCAGATACCGTGTTGAGGCTGGATGTTAAGTACAGCAGCTTAGCACAGATGTGACGCTTCGTATTGCTGACTTTGACTATGACTTTGGGCCATCTGTTCCTGATAAATCTTTGTCTGACTTTTCCCCCAAGGATCATCCCTCACACGGGAACACGGTCTCGATGGGGAAGCTGTTCCAGGTCAGTCTGATAACTCTCTCTCTGGGTCGGTGTGTTTGCTGAAACTGTTATCAGCTCGAGGGTGAACTGATGAGGAATTCCGTTACAAAACGTCACATGCAGTGACATCACAGTAGTAAACTTCTCCTTCGAAATGGCAACCCCCTTTTTTTCCCTAAGGTGTTAAGCAATAAGACACCTCATTATTTATTGCCCTCTATTCTCCTGAGATTTGTTTTAAAAGACTTGTGAAGGACGTGTTCCCGTGCAGTCTGCTTTTTAACTGACTCACGAAGACTCACACCCTGCAATTCCAATTCAATTTTTCTATTGGCCTCTGAAAACGTTCGCCCTTGTAATTTTACGCTTTTGATTGGCTGGTGAAGGCACATTCCCTTCCAACCTGTGTCTTGATTGGCTGGTGAAGGCACACTCCCCTGTGATTTTTCTTGCCTGCTGGGATCCTCGGTCTCCTTGCTAATTATTGGCACGTTAGGATCCTGTTAAATCGTCACCATGTTTTCGGAGTGACTGCAACAGGCTCCGCTTCAGGAATGGAAATGGTGTGACAAATTTGCCTGGCTCATCTTGCTCTGAGACCCCAATTAAAAACAAATTGATTCCTTTAGGCCTTTTTATCCACGTTGAAGTTTATTGAAAATGTTTTCGATGAGTGCAGTCGTGTCTGGACCTGGGTACTTGTTGCACATCTTCATGCCCCCGTGCGAATGTGCATTGGTGCTCGTGTGTGTGTGTGTGTGTGTGTGTGTGTGTGTGTGTGTGTGTGTGTGTTATCTGATGTCTGACCACTCTCAGCCCTGTCTTACTGATACCTGGAAGTGAGGCCCTCGGCCTGGAGTTGCGCTTTAGCTCTGCCAGCACTGTGCTTCACATGCCGCTCAGGAAAGGGCGACACACATGTTTATCTGGCTGGCCGTAACCTCGGTCACGTGGATGAGCCGCCTGCACATCACGGTGGCCAGACCCGCACGCCAGACGGACGCACGATCTGCAGGAATTTACCCCCCCCCCCCCCCCCCATGCCGCTCTGTGCCACGTTCGCTCCTGTTTTTGGAAAAATGTTTTCCCCCCCCGTGCTCAGATGCATCCATTTTGACGTTGCCATGGCTACCTCTTCAGCCTGGGTTATTTATAGCGGCTGTTAGCTTTCGGTGCAGGCAGACATTTTTCTGTGGGGAACGGCACCAAACGGGAGGCACCAAACGGCACCAAACGGGAGGCATAAATGAAACGGAGTCGACGTGGGTGGCACCTATTGCGGTGGCTGCTTCCTCAGGAAGCCGACGAGCTCTTCCTAATGGGGAGCTCAGAAATGAACACGATCCGTCAAAAAATCCGAAACGCGCACACAAAGTGCCTGTTGGCTGATCAGCTCTCCCTGGAGTCTCACACACACACCTGTGCCAGAATAAACCTTACCCAGCATTTCTGTCCTGTAACAAACAACTACCTGTCCTATATGCAGTGTACACTTCCTGGATGTAATGAAATCTGAAGGCTGGGAGTGGAAGGTTAAGCATATTTTGGGTGTCCATAGACCTTCAGTACATCTCCAAAATAGATCGCATGTCTTAATTTGCTGCGATTGCGCCATGCTCGGAGCGCTCTGTATAAACGGGCTAGTATTTTATTCACGTGTCTCCGCGACGACAATCTAAGTGTGGAAACGGGACGTCCGCTCTTCTGTCCCATCTCCTTCAGCTGCTTGCTCCAAAGGGCACAACTTGCCGGGCAGATCGCTTCCAGAGAGCACGCTGTCCACAGACGCAGTAACGGGGCTCATTTCTGCAATGCGACGCTGCTGCGGTCGCTGAGAGCACGAGACCTCTATACCTCGAGCCTGCATTGGCGTGGAGGGCCGGGGTACTGAGGAGAGCTACGATGGCATATTGTGGGAAATGATTAATCATTTTCTGCTAAACCTCTCAGCTTAGGAGATATCTTCTTGCAGACTTTGTCCATCTGGTCTTTGGCACCTGTGTGCTGGTGATAAGTGGCCTTGGTTTGGTCATGCTAGCGAAAGCGATCGGGCGGCGACCCTGTGAACCGACAGCCGAGCGGGTCATTCAGTGCCCAGAGCAGGAGGTCGAGGCGACCGCCATCATCTTGCCTCACTGAAGTGGCCTCACTCCTCATTTGATTCGCCGCCTATTAAGAGATGGATGGAACACGTGATGTTCGAGCACCTTGCCCATTGTGGCAGGATATTTCAGCTCTATTCGCTTTGAAAGTGGGTCAGACGTAGCGTTACACGCTGAGCTGCGTCTGAGAGCCATTGAATTATTCATTCCGAAACCGAGGAAAAGGAGGTGTCACTCCTCACCTTCTCCTCCTCTCCTGCACACCAGAACTGTGTCAGTAGACTGGCGTACCGACACGGATCGAAAGGACCAAGACCCCGGAGCACCGGACCTGGATAGGCTCCGGAAACTTCAATGTGCCGACTCCACCGGTTCCTGGGAGCGGGTGATGAGGGAAATGTGTGTCCTGCGGGAAGGAGAGCGTGAGCAGAGAAACTCGAGCGATTTATAATAATTTAGGCCTTTCACACTTGCTAAAAATAGCAGGAGAAGAATGGAGTGAGCTGAATGCTTTGGTCACGGTTCCCACAGTTACGGCTGGTGGAGCCTCCCCACCCCCACCGAGAGCCAAAGACGGCGACGAGTTTGATTTAAAGCCACGGGTAGCGACGGCCCTTCCCTGCTGCCGTCTCCATGGAAACCCTTCAGCAAAGGGTCCGGGGTGCTGGGTCGCCTCCGCTGAGGTGTACGTGAAATCTGACCCCCGAATCAATAGTGACTGTATCCAGAGGCTTCTCGCTGATGCTGGGCTGCATGTCCTCCGTGCTGCTTGATTTCAGGGCCCCGCCTCCGTGGAAAACCACTCCGTGCAAAAAAAAAAAAAAAATTCCATGCATGTGCCTTTTATGTAAACACAGAAACCCTGTAATGAAAATATGCATCATTGTTTTAAATATCTGCAGGCATGCAAACATGTATGTCAGCGATGCATTGTTGACTGCATCATAAGCGCAGGTATCTTTAGACCCTCAGTGATTTATTTTTTGATTTTTTGATTTTTTTTTGGCACATGTATCATGGAGACGGATTCTTCTTCCTCTGTAACAGGATACTCTGGCAGCTATCTGGATACAGTGTCACTGTTTATACCAGGGCAGTTTATCTCTGTGCATACAGCTGCTCGGAATGGTCATTTGGGCCTCGTGCAGAACGCCCCCTACAGGTCTGGAGAGGACACATAGACACTTACTGTAGGGCGATTGCCGTAATGCCTGATGCTGGACATTTTCCATTCTCTTCTCCCAGCAGATGTGCATCTCACGGGAGTGTGTATCAGTATCAGCGCGGCAGGCCTAACTAGTAACCAGTTATTGTTTCTTTTGGGCATCCACCAGATACAGAGGAGGCTTCTCTCCCAATCTGAGTATCCAATGGAAACTGAGGAGGCTAGTTTCCTGATCCAATTATCCGACGGATATAGAGATGGCCTTCTGCTCAGGTTACCTTGACGAAACAATGACACGCGAAGATGCACAATGATCTGTAAATCCCTGCAACTGAATGTCAAATTTATTTTCTTCTCAAAGAAAATGTAGCAAAACTGTAAGAAATGGGTTATGGTTATTGTTGGGTTTAATATTTATATTGGGGCTTGGCATTAAAATTAGGCTTATGGTAAGGCTTTAATTTGTATTTACGGTTAGCATTACCTAGTTAGGTTTGCTAGTGGAGGTACGGGTGACAGGGCTAAGTTTAGGGCTAAACTCAGTTTCGAATTAAAATTACAGTCAAATGCCTTTTGGCATGAATCTTAAGCTTTCACATTGTCAGTGAATTTAGGGCCTATGCTGTTAATCTGCATTTTTCATTGCTAGGTGTGGGGGTGCTGGATGTACAACGGTTGTGCATGTACCTAGTGTAACTCCGCCTGTAGCTTTTTCCCTGTAGACGGCTAGGAGCTGTACATGGTATTAAACGCTTGAACAATAGCGAGCCCTGACACCCTCATCCGTCACTCTGCATCGGTCCTATAATTTAGTTTTTAGATGCTGCAGGTATCAGTGGCCTGGTCTCCGTCGCGCTACTTGGGAACGGCTGAACAGAGAGCGTCATTTGTTGCTAAGCAACGCTATTATGCTGTATGTAAATGAGATGCAAATAGCTCCATATGCAAATTAAGTACTGCTCGAAGTGTCAATGGAATGTGATACCAAGCTTTTTAAAAAAAAAAAAAAGATGCATGACGTCAAGCCCGCTGCTGTAAAATCTAGATGAAAAGGGAACAGTCTTCCAGGTGCTTGTGGTCTCTGTGGTAGTCTGCATAGCTTTTAAAAATAGACCATTCAGTATGCTTCCTTTCTGTGTGATGAAAGGTGTATTTAAAAACCCATGTTTTTTTTGTGTTTGAGAGTTGAAAATGCACGATCCTGCCGTTTCCTAATGAAAAAGCTCTTTAATCTGCATTGAGCTGTTTGGCTCTGTAAAGCAGGATCGAAACTGGCCAGTACCAATCGCGTCCCTTAGCAGTGGGTACATTAAGCCTCTTCTGACTGTGCTCCGTACAGCCAGTGGACTGAGTGTGAATGGATTCCAATGCGTTCCTCGTACGCAAAGCCCCCAATGGGACTCGTCTCGGCCACACTGCAGCTCTTACTTTTTGGCATGGAATCATATTCCTCCCTAATCATAGCTGTCCTGGAATTGGATCAGGATTCCCTGCAAGTCCTTGCGTATTTTGTGGATAGAAGGTTTACATCTGAGTAGTGAGTGGACATCTGAGTGAGCTTGGGAACGAGTCCCATGGAGTCTCGTCACCTTGGCGATGATGTACGGGTGTTTTACCTGGGGGACGTGGGACCCTCCCCTTGAAACCTCCCCCAGCTGCTGCTCTGTTGGTCTTGTTTTCATCTGCATTGCTGTTCTCATGGGTTTAAATAAAACATCCACCCTGAAGCCTTGCAAACCCCCCCACCCCCCCCACGTCTGATTTACTACAGTAATTATTCTGCGTTTCATTTCTCCTCCTCCCTCCTCCTCCTCCTCAGTGATGTCACAAGGTGCAGGTATCCGTGGTCCTTATGTCACGTGCCGCAGTGCAAAGACGATGTTAAAAATGTCGATGAGCCCCGGCGCTGATTCTCACAGGCTCTATAAGCAGAACCTCGACACAAAACAGACAGACTAACGCCCACATGCTAGCAGACCTATAGGCACTGCGGCTGCACTGGGGCCCACAGAAATGGGGGGGGGGGGGGCACGAGGCCCTTGGGCCACCTTCGCAGGACACATTAGGAGGCTATTGATCTATTAGCTTAAATTACTCAAGCACAGTACATTGCAATATGAACTGCCAGAAACCAAACAAGTCAGTATCCCCTTTACCTGGCTCGCTTAGACTGTCCAATTTATATATTTTTATTTTTTTTAATGATAAGGCTGTAAAAGTTCTTATTGTATCCGTAAGGTTCACTTTGAGATGCATGGTACATTTGCAACATTTCACCATTAAGGGCTAGAGGCTTTGTTGCATGTCTAATTCTGGTTTTTATATAAAACCTTTAAAAATGTTTACTAGGTAAGGACCCCCCCCCACCACAAAAGATCTTGCACTGGGGGCCCGTTAAAAGAATGTGGTCAGACACAGCCCCCGCACACCCTTTGGACTGACTCGCATGTACACAGTAATGTAATACCGTCACTGCATAGACGGACTTATGGGGATTACTTGGGTTTTTACCAGCGCCTCTTTGGGTGTGTCTAGTGGGGGGTGGGGGGTGGGGGGGGAGCCTCTGTATCTCTGCCCTCCACTCCTGGGCAGGAGTGTTAAGTCTAATTTAATTTAGTCCACTGATCTGGAGTGTCGCTGGAGGGCATGGGGGGGGGGGGGCAGACAGCATTCTAGAGAGAGTTGGCCGTTGTGCTGTGGATAGTGGAGGATATGTGCCCCCAGTCTGCTGTCTCACTTCCCGGCTGTCCTTGGTTTACACCAGGGGTGGCCAATCTTATCCGCGGGCCGGTGTGTAGTGTGTATGCGGGTTTTCGCTGCAACTCCCTAATGAGATTACGAATTAGAGGACTGATTGGCTGAAGACTCCTCACACCTGGGTTTGAACAGCTGACCTACAGGTTATCCCAAAAACCTGCATACACACCGGCCCTTTGCGGGTAAGATTGGCCACCCCTGGTTTACACGTTCACTGGGAAGGCCGCAGTAAGAGTGTTCGCCCCGCGCCCAAGCCACCGCACTCTCCTTTCTGTGCCAGATGGCTCAGGGAGACAGACGCTCACGACTTCGCCATCAAATCCTGACCCTTGTGCCGTGAGGGGGCGGCCTAAAATCTCGGCGCACGGAGGCCGCCGTCGCAGACAGGACAGGGAAAAAGGGGACGTTTGCTGAAATGGAAAAGTCCGGGATGACTGATTTTAAATGAAAGGAACTGGTAACCAATCTGACTACCCAGCACATTTTTCATGGAGGTATGGGTGGCCGGCGGGGGCGTCAAAAGTTTGGCTAATTGGGTGATTTTTCTTTTGGGGGTAGCAGGAGTGCAGCAGCCATAGCCGCTTTTGTGTGGAGGTTCCAAGGCCCCACCCCAAACTGTCACTCATTAAATTGACTGTCCCCAGTCGTCTAGCTGGCACCCTGGGAGAGATTTGTAAGGGTCACTATACATTTTAGTACAATAGCCTCTCTTGGGAAATGGGAGGAAATCATGCTTACAGGCATGTTCGTCACCAAATTGTTCTTGGATGGTTGGGAGAAGTTGCTCTTAGAGGATGTTTTGGTACCATTCTTTATTCATGGCTGTGTCCTTGGGCAAAATTGTGAGTGAGTCCACTCCCTTGGCTGAGAAGCAGCCCCACACATGAATGGTCTCGGGATGCTTTACTGTTGACATGACACAGCACAGATGGTAGTGCTCACCTTTTCTTCTCCAGACAGTCTCTTTTTCTGGATGCCCCAAACAATCAGTAAGGGGATCATCAGAGAAAATGACTTTACCCCAGTCCTCAGCAGTCCAATCCCTGTACCTTTTGCAGAATATCAGTCTGTCCCTGATGTTTTTCTTGGAGAGAAGTGGCTTCTTTGCTGCCCTTCTTGACCCCAGGCCATCCTCCAAAAGTCTTCGCCTCACTGTGCATGCAGATGCACTCACACCCACCTGCTGTCACTCCTGAGCAAACTCTGCACTGGTGGTACCCCGATCCTGCAGCTGAATCAACTTTAGGAGACGGTCCTGGTGTTTGCTGGACTTCCTTGGGCGCCCTGAGACGACCTCCACAACAATTGAATCTCTTTCCTTGAAGTTCTTGATGATCTGATAATTGGTTGATGTAGGTGCAGTTTTACTAGCAGCAGTACTTTGCTTGCGAAGTCCTTCTTGTGCAAAGCAATGATGACTCTGCACGTGTTTCCTTGCAGTTATCCATGGTTAACAGAGAAAGATCTGCTATTCTAACTCAATCAGCATGGCAGAATGATCTCCAGCCTTGTCCTCCGCAACACTCTCACCTGTGTTAATGAGAGAATCGCTGAAATTATGTCAGCAGGTCCTTTTGTGGCAAGGCTGAAATGCTGTGGAAATGGGTTTTTTGGGATTAAGTTCATTTTCATGGCAAAGAGGGACTTTGCAGTTAATTGCAATTCATCTGATCACTCTTCATAACATTGTGGAGTATATGCAAATTGTCATCATAAAAACTGAAGCAGCAGACTTTTTGAAAATTTTTATATCTCAAAACATTTGGACACAGCTGTACATTAATATACAATTAAATGTAAATTGAAAACTTTTTTTTTTTTTATGGAAAAAATTCGACAATCCTTGTTGCAAAGACGTTTGTGTGTGTGTGTGTGTGTGTGTGTGTGTGTGTGTGTGTGTGTGTGTGTAAACGTGTTGAAACTTGTGTAAGGAAATAAATACTGGTATTCGTTTAAGGCCACTTAAAATTAATAAATTGTTTTACATAGCCGCCCGCCTCAATTTTTTGGTGCCGCCTTGATTTTTTTTA
>JAODJU010000119.1:22946650-22965778 GCA_026776725.1 Gnathonemus echidnorhynchus | reverse complement strand
GTTATACCTTTGAGTGAAGTACTCAGTCATTCACCACATCACTGATGGTTTCCAGTGACCGATTCTCATCACACCCTCCTTTGTGAACCTGCTGGGTAATTTTAAAGTCAATCAGACTGTGTGGATTATAGCCAGACTGCTGATGTGGGACGGTACCTGACGATCTGGGTAATGGTCCTTCGTAGACCGACCTCCCACAGACCTGAGTAGCTGCTCCTCCTGTTGAGTGCAAACAGATTAACTGATGGCTGAGGTATTATTTACTTTTCTCTCATATCTGCAGATGTGTGAGCCGACAAAGGATGGACTGATTTTAAATGACTGTAGTGGTTCGTGTAAAAACGTTACTGATGGGTAGAAAAAAAATCAAGTTTCTGCTTTCTGTTGCATAACAGAATTGGTGTCGTTTTGTGGAAAATGTTCAGTTTTATAGCTGTTTATTGAGAGGTCAAAGGACAAGCTTGTACTTGGAGAGCATTAGATATAATTTGTGTGTCAGTGCTGTACCCTAAACACTGCATCCTCTCGTCAAATAACAACCCTACAGAACCGCAGTGTGTCACTGAGTGCCCTGCAGTGCACTGGCTTCCCATCCAGGCGTTCACCCTGACCTTCACCTGATTCCCGTCAGGCTGCGTGTGGGGCCCGCCTGGATGGGCAGTCTTGACTAGTCACCATTTAACCATGATTTTGAGTGATTTTTGCATGTAAATTTGGTCCATGGATCTCACATGAGCAGTATGCTAGACTATGTCAAACGCGGGAATCCAGGGAATGATGGGGTTAAAATGGCCCCAGGTACCTGCCTGTTCTTCATCTCTCTAGTGTTTTGTCATTTTTAATAAGTGGCCATCTCCATTGCTGGAGCAGATGAGTCCAGTGCGTCCTGTTCTTCGAAACCCGGACCATTAGCCCTGCGTCGTTTTCCCGCGCACACGGAGCCCTTTCTTGGAGAGTACATCCACAGATTTGTACAAACAAATGTTACTTTCAGCACGCCGCTCCTTCCGTTTGCCCCGAAGGCAGCGTGTCCCTCTGTCAGCAGATATATCTCTCTGTCGCCATCTCTTTCCAAACATCGGGAGCTGTGTGCCGTGAGGAAAAATGCAATTACTGCTGGCAAGAATTGAGGTGGATCTCTTACTTCCGGACGAGGACTTAACAAGCCGACTGCGGAAACTGATCCAGTGGCACCTTGTTTTTTCCCCAGTATCTAATCAATTAGCAAAGAGAGGGTGAGCTCAGTAATCCGAAGCGGTGCTGGTGGACCGGGCAGGTCCTCACCTTTGATCACTCTATTATAGCTAACAAGCCAGATAACTGGGACTGCATGCAGACCTAGACCTGCTGATTGCAATAATGGACCACATTTCTGAAGTCTCAGTCCATGTCTTTCCTGTTCTTTTATCCTTAGTCCGTAGTACACCTTCTGGACCCCCCCCCACTTGTACATGTACACGCCCAGCTCCTCAGTGACCTTGCCTGTGGTCATGTTGAAGCGTTTGAGGTGAAAGATCATTCAGCCTTAGCTTTGGTGCCATTTCTGAGTTGCGGATCTACTTCGCAGAAAGTGCTGCTGTCATTTTGGGCCCTACGGTACATAAAGCAAGTGAACCAGAACCAGCCGGACGCTTTCCGGTAAAATGGCAGCCTTAGCTCTGCCCGGCTTTCCTGTTTGCTCGAGCATAGACGTGAAGCGCCGAGTGACGGAGTACCGTTAGGTTTCTGAGGTTTGGTTTGAATGGCTGAGGAGCTCTTTGCCCTTAAGTCCCCCGTAATTCAAACATGAGAGCACTTGGTGTTGGGGGCAGTTCAAGTTGGTCAGTTCCGGCGCCTCTTCAGGCTGATGGTCATGGTTGACTATTCTGCATTTTTACCATCTTACCTCATTTCTCCGTGCGTCTTGGGCACCTCGGCTGTTCTTCCTCTTCACCCTTGTTTTCCTCCCTCTCTTGAGGAGCTTGCTGAGTGTAAGCTAAAGACAGATAGCATGGTAGGTGGTTTGCGCCATCATGCTTGACATCTTTGATGGGGCCCGTGGATGTCTTTACACTGTCTCTCATAGCGCACGGCATGGCACCTGTTAGCTGCCCAGACTCGACCGCTCAGAAGCGCTAACAGTGTTGTAGTCTGCAGCCCGCCAGCATCGTATTGGGGCGTCACCAGGCAACCGCAGAATGACTCTGCAAATGAATGCTGATGTTCAGCGAGCATTGATGGAACCCTGCTAGTACAATTTTTCCATTTTATGTAAAAATGGAAAATTGTCCTGTTTTATTTAGTGCTTTTATTTTCACGTTTGACAAGCTAATTCATTAGACCATAAGGGGGAACACTTGAAATCCCTAAGCAAAATTCTCATTTAGGTCCTATCAGATAAGTATCAGTGTATATCGATAGATGTGTTTGTAACCATAATGGTATCGCATCCAGTGTCACCTGCAGTCTCGTCTCGTCTCTCGCTCTTTCTCAGTGTCCCCTTTGGTTGATCAGAGAGTGATCATCACATCTCATTCTTCTCCCCTTCCCGCACACCTAGTTCAGCTAATTAAGGGCCGGATGATTAGTTAATTAGCTTGATGAGTAGGTCATTGTGTTCTTCAGAACATCTGTCCTTCAGCCCTTATTCTGCTGGGCAGTCACCCTTCACTTTGAAGAATAAAACAAAAAACTGATACTGTTTTTGTTTCTTTTGATGCAATTTGATCCCCAAGCAACTATCAAATTTTCTCATGTATACCGTTTTATGTGTTTATACAGCTGAATCAGCCTGTCAGCTAAAGCAGTTCAGATTCTCTCTTGGAACTTAAACCAAGATCTCCAGGTCACAAACAAACATCCCAAACTATTAAACTTTTATATAAAAATGCTCCAATTAGCCTGGAGTCTTACCCTTAATCTCACTGTGCAAAGGGAGGTTGTTCTGAGAAGGTAACTGCAGAAATGACAGGCAGGTATGTTAGTCCATCAGCAGAGGACTCCCAGCCCAACTGTGGAACCTTTGTCACGAACAGCATGACAGAGAAGCAGCCGTTTTTGTTTCCTGGAAAATTTCAACCTCTTACATCATCAAGCCGTTTCCCTCCCAGGCATTTGAGTAGATTCATGCCGTGTGCAAAGCGGGGAGTTCAGAGCGGTGGAACGCTGCAGCGGGATCCAGGCTGCGGGCAAATGGGAACCTAGAATCATCTGAAACTGTTACAGATTACAAATGTGGAGTGTATATGGCTGTCAATGGAGAGGTTTTACCACCCTGGGAACAACAGGGGGTGGGGGGGGGGGGTGTTCAGCACTGTAACTTAAGCTTTTGATTTTTGGCTCTCAGATCGTTAATGAATTCTGTAGCTCTGATGGGAATCAGATTAAGATTCCGTTATTACCGTCATTTTCGTACAGTTATTGCTATTATGCGTGTTTTGTCAGTTCCCTGGGTTCAGCGCGTCCGACGTTTCCAATCTTCTGGAGATGGAGGTACGTTCCAGTAGAGCGGCAGCGTTTAGCTGCTCGTATCTCACCTGACTTCATCACTCTGCAGAGATGGAGATGATGAGGTGTGCTGCGGCTCGATGACCTCCGCCGGTGATTTGTACGCACGGATTCGGCCTGATCGTGGAGGTTTTGGGATGGGATGGTGCCAAAGGCAAATTGAGACCTGAGCACGTCTGGCGTATGCGCCGGGTAAGGTAGAGGCAGAGAAAAATGGGATTAGGCGCCTGGTCTGGGAGATTTCCTGAGCTCCACTGGTTACTACTGTATGAGGAGCCTTCAGGAATGTTGTACTTCTGAAAGGACGCACCTTCTTGAGTATCCTAATCCCATCAGATGGAAGCCTAATATGAGACGTGATGAGGTGGAAATGCTGCAACTATGCTGTCAGAATTTGGCTTGAGACCAGTACAAAGTTCTGCGCTGTGGTTGTCCACGTGACCCGAGAGTATTCTACAAATCGAGTACATTACGCTCCAGAGTTTGAGTCTATAGTTGTATTCTTTGGAGAATGACCTGAGCATATAGCATATTTAGCTCCATTTTTATAGCAGCCTATCTGTTGGCCCCTCTTGCGCCCTCTGCTGGCACCAGCCAGCCCGTTTGCCGCGTGGGGACCGCATGACGTACCCCTTTACGGGTCTGTTTACCACCGTCACCCTCGAGTGAAGTGCTTACCCTGAGCCGTCACAGTGAACGCGTTGCCGTAAAAAATGGGTTGAGTATAAAATTGAGTTGCCATGGATACAAAAACCTGCTGAGCAAATAATGCATCCCAGAAATGCCTTGTGTGATATGCTGAGACCTTTTTCTTTTTTTTTTGCCTTGATTGTATTAACAGCTGCAAAAACTGTATTATTTCCATAATTCCATTGAAATTGAAATTGTAATTGACTATATGAGTCTTGTGATGCTATATTAGCATTTTACATTTTACAAACTTCAATAAGAATCCCAAGTTCAGTGATGGTGTAGCAGGCCCGGCTCCTCCTCTCACATCCTCCGTTACTATTCTGAGTTCAGCCCTGGCTCCGGGGGTGTGGCATCTGCGTTTTCTGGGTCTATCGTGTTTTGTTTGTGTCGCTCGCGTGGGCGTGTGCCTATGCATGCTCAAATGGCTCCCTAATTGGATAAAGGGTTGCTGATGGTGGATGGGTCAGCTGCTCCCAGGGTTCTGGGCGCTGTACCTGGCCAGGCCGTCGTCAGTGAGCGGCTTAGGTTTTACGTCAGAGCTCAGCTCCTGCCGAATCTCGGTCTGCGTCTCCAGGATCCTGCTGCCTTCCTGCCTCCCCGCCCGCAGTCGGGGTGGAGCGATGGAATTTGCTGAGGCCCGGCCAGCTGGTCCTCGCCTGCATGTTCCTGTACTACTACTCAGGCTCGCAATGTCCCTTCAGGCTGCAGCTGAGGTCTTCATGTCGGATATACCCCAAGGCAGAGGTCTTCACCGCCTTTCCTAGTTGAAGCTGAGATATTTTCCCTGTGTTTGGTTAGATCCTGACCAATGGTGAGACCTACACCCAAGAAGATGGCCTCCGAGAACCTGCTCCGAAGCTACTCCATCATTCCCTGCTTCATCTTCATTGAGGTGAGTGCCTGCTCAGACAAGATGGAAAGGATCTTAATTTTGCTTTGTGTGGTGATTACTTCTCCCAATCCCAGCATCATCCAAATTGGGATGTCTGTTCTTTTTTTGCCGCCCCTGGTGTTCATGAAAACCAGAAAAGTCTGGTTAAGTTGATTCCTGTCTCCATGGAGATTGGAGCCCTCTGTTTGTTACTGACTTGCTTGCCGGTCGACAGACATTTGTGGGTTTTCGCGATCATTCTCTTCACTCGCTGACTGAATTTTGAATATTTTGGTGCTTTGCCTTCATCTTTGTGCTGTTGTGTTTAGTCAGTGATGGAACCTGAAACGACAGCATGTTGACCACCATGGTTGAGTAATTTGAGACATGGGAAAGGTTCTTCTACAGTCATATGTTTGCTGACCCCAAGGTGTTCAGGCCACATGGTGTGTGTGTGTGTGTGTGTGTGTGTGTGTGTGGTTCTGTGAGGTACCTGCTCAGGGACAGTCTGAAGCCTCTCTTGTGTGTTCAAGAGGGAAACTAAACTCCGTCGCTAAGCCGTCGCCAGTCTCTTTGGAGAGATGAGACTTATAAATAACTGCAAACTTGCTAACCTGTATCAGGCCTTTAATGTGTCTGTATACATCAGAGGAGCACGCAGGCTGGTTAGGTCCTGAGCAAATTCGGTTATGTTTATTTTGTATAGCTTCCGCCTTAACACGGTCTCCCCCAGGTGCATAACCAGGAGGAGAACTTCAAAAATCACAACAGTTATAGAAATCCAGAACATATGGGTGGAAAATGATTTCCTGGGTTGTTTGGTGAGCCGCTGACAGCCAGGAACCTGCAGTCAGTCCTTTGACCTGTAAGACCCTGGTGCAGGTGCCCCGACTCGGGCCTCAGTGAGGCGCGCTGCCTTCGACGTGCTGCCTTCGACGTGCCCGGCTCTCTGTGAGCCTACACGCAGGTGCCCCGACTCAGGCCTCAGTGAGGCGCGCTGCCTTCGACGTGCCCGGCTCTCTGTGAGCCTACAGACAGGTGCCCCGACTCGGGCCTCAGTGAGGCGCGCTGCCTTCGACGTGCCCGGCTCTCTGTGAGCCTACAGGCAGGTGCCCCGACTCGGGCCTCAGTGAGGCGCACTGCCTTCGACGTGCCCGGCTCTCTGTGAGCCTACAGGCAGGTGATGTATGATCCAGGTTCCCAGCTTATTCTGAGGCCCCTTCGTTCCACTGGGGGGATGGACGGCTCTGCCGTGTTCGCACGGCGTCTGCGGGCTTGTGCTGAGTGCGGCGTTTTGGCCCCGCCGCTGTCAGGCCGGCTCTCTTTATAAATAGTTTTTCATTAACTGGAGACATCTGGCCCTTAAGAAGATAAAGAGGAACATGTTTGAAGGTTTATTTACAGGCGCCGCTGGTGGTGCATAGACCGCTTGGAAACGTTCGCCGCTTCTCACAGGAGCCAGAGAATGTTACTGAAGCCCCCCCTCAACCCCCCCGCTGGAGTGCTTTTATTCCTTATTTTTTAACATTCTTTCCGTTATGTGTCGGGGGGGGAGGGGGGGGTTGATCATATCATTTGTAACAATGGTATAAATTCCTCTGAGGGTGCATAAGCAGCTCTTCAGAAGGCTCCCTGGCCGTGAGAAGATGTTGCTTACAGTCTCGCTCTGCCCACTTCTGCTCCATCACTTTGTTGTACCGCTGAGTCTCACGGTAACCCAGGAGACGGTCACATGGTGATTCCTCTGACCTGGTGACAGAGGGGACACTAATCGGTAATGCAAATCCAGAGTTCAGAATGTATTGGTGAATGTCCTAATTAGAATTAACCAAAAAACATTACGCCAGAGGAAGACGCTGCCTGTTTTTCTTTTATGCTGTACTCCAGTCCACTTGCTCCCAAATAACATTTTGGTCACTCTGCACCCACCCTTTGTCTTGTACAGGAAGTGACACCCGGACCTGCATCCTTTTTCCTCCCCCGACAGCCGCTCACTCTCATTGAGTGTTTTGCATTCTCACCTGCTGAGCCATATACCACAGACTGGGCAGGACTGCCTAGAGAGCTCCAGGTGTAATCACGTATAGCACTCCGACCTGGTTCTGGACCTTTTCTGGGTCTCAGATATGGTGTGAATTTTGCAGTCGTGGTTAGATTTTCCGGCCGTGTCATCTTGGCTTACCCACGATGCACTGCTCTGCTGACTACGTTAGCCACTTGCTGCCTTGCTCTTCTACCGTTTCCTACAGAAACAAGCCCCTCCCATGACTCTTAATACTGGCGTTCAGTTGAAAGCCGGATACATTATGGATATAGTTTGGGTCTCTGTCCATTGGCGTTTAATCAATTGTCATAATTAATGAACCACAGAGATCTGAATGTGCCACCTAATCTTCATCCTTCTGCCTGTTAGCATCTGACATCCCTGGATCGGCAGCAGACTGCATTGCCGGGGCAGCAAATCCAGCCCCCACTGTTTTGGAGCCAGCATATTCAACTGCCTCCCTTCCCCCGGAATGCGGGGAACACATATGAACGGGGAATGCCATCCAATGGGCGTTCGTTTAGGGTTGTCAGGAACCCGCATTGCCTGATGGGATGGCGTCCGTGGGGTTCGCCCTGTGAACGGGCTGCTGATGAGTCACCCTGGAACTACAACAGAGCCTCCTACGCACTGGCATTTGTTCACGCCTCTCTAAGCCTCACGGATCTCGTGGAAATACCTCCATCCTCTCTCATTCCTTAGCATCCCTCTGAAACTGCACGAAGATCGCCCGTCCTTTGTGATCATTTCTCTATTCATCTGCCTTGCCAGAGACAGGACCGCTGGCCGTAGTGACTGTGCGGGGGCCGCTAGGCTAGCGAGGGGGGGCAATCAGCCCACTTATTCCCGAGTTTGTGGAATCGGGCCTGCATCCGTTTTATTGGGTTTACTTGATGGGGTGGTTTAGCTTTCATATCAAAGCCAATCTGGCTAGATGTTTCCTTTGAGCTCTGCGACTCTGGCATCCGTTAGCTGGGTCATGAACCTCATTCCATCACACGGCGAGTTTCCATGCCACGCGGCGGGTGGGAACTTGAGCGATGTCCCGCTGCGTGTTGATGACTAATGCGTTTTGCACGTGCTGCCGCCCACAGTGCCTCTCTGCTCATCTCGCACGCGATGGCCGTGCGGTCATCCTGTCTTGTAATATAGTGAAATATCAGTCTTTTATTTTATTTTTTTGTTCCGTCGTAAGGAAAAAATTTCAGACCTTCAATCAATTTCAGACCTTGTCCAGCACAGATATCACAAGATCTTTTTTACTAGGGTTTTGCTGACAATTATAATATTCTGTATATATGCAAGTCTTTTTTATGTGAAAGGGTTTGAAGTGAGTGAAATGTTTGATGCAGATCCGCACTGCCCCCTGCAGGAGAAATCCAGGAATTGCCAGTAGGGAGGGGGGAAAAATGATCGTTTGTATAAAATTTATGGGAAACTGTAAAATGGGGCTAATGGAGGTGCTAATAAGCTTTCAGAGGAATGTCCCGCTGTCCCAGTGAAGCTGCTTTTATAACTTGTGACACCAGGTGCTGTTAAGCCCACAGTAACACAATGAGATTCTTTCAACAGCAATATTTAATATCAAAAATCCATGTGCTAGTGACAGATGGTGCTTTACTGAAGAAAATTTGTCCTTAAATTTATCTCTGGCTGGTTATCGGTTTTATGACGGAGTCTTGCATGAATTACTGATATCTGAAATGGGCCTTTGGAGGTCGATCTGCCGCAGGGGTGCAGGCGTTCCTCTCTCTGTTTTTGGTTTCAGAGTGGCATTCTGGGTAAATGCCACTTGGTACCATCCTTTCCTCCTGTTATTTGTCACGTTCAAGCCTGACTTTGGTAAACAAGCTATTTTCTGTCAGCTTTTTTCGGTTAAAAAGCAGAGACGCCTGCAGTGGGCGTCCTCTTGGCACGTGGACTCGCCTCACCGAGCTGGGACACAGCCGCCGGTGCTGGAGGGGGGTTGTGAGAGCAGAGCCCCCTCTGCTTAGGGGCGGGGGTGTGGGCTGTCTCTGTAGCTCTGGGGCGGCTCTCCTCCTCAGCTTTATTTCGTTATTTATGGCATCTTTAATGGCTGCGGTCTCTGTCACTGCTCGGGGCTCCTTTTGACGTGTGTCACGCCCCACTGCACAGCTCCCCAGCAAGGCTGCATTATGCAACCTTCTGTGGGGCTCTCTGCAGGGGGGCCTGTGACACACGGCGGCGAGGGGGCTGTGCCCCACCCTGTGTCAGGCGAAGATGAGGGAAGCCCAGAGAGGCGTCGGTGACACTTTCACAGGTAACTACAAGACAAGAGCCCCTGCTTCCTGTCTATAATGTGTGATTTAAAATGACTTAATGATCCTAGAATTGGTTCCCAAGTGTCTCCCTGTGGACCACGAGCCATTCTGTAAAAATGCTCCTTTCCCCCAGGCAGAATGACCCACATAAGAAAGGCTTCAGGAGTGAGGGGTGAGGAGTGAGGGGTGAGGAGTGAGGGGTGAAGAGTGAGGGGTGAGGAGTGAGGGGTGAAGAGTGAGGGGTGAGGTTCGAGAGGCTCGCATTGCACACCTGTCCCTCTGTGGTGAGGCGTGGAGGGAGTGTAGTGTCTGGCGTTTTTAATCCCGGTCCATGTGCAGTAGGTTCTGCAGATAGTGATGAGAGGACATCTAAATCACAAGCTCTATTGGTACAGATGGCGGAAGGTTCCGGAGCGCCAACACAAATGCCCTGGCGTGCCAATTAGATGAACGCTCGCTCTGCACCATTGTCTTCCAGTCGCCATCTCTTTGTGTCATTCTAATTTCCAAATATCCGTAGCATTTCCGTGTTTTATCCATGTCTCTTTTGTCCTTTCTTATACCTAAATGCACAGCAGGTGAGTGCAATTTATCCATATGTAAAAATTAGATTTTCACTGTTTGTTTAAGGTTGTGTGAGAATCTAAACTCGTCTGTCTTCAGGTTAATACCTGACTGCAGTGGCCCGTACCCGGCAGCCAATTGGTGCCTCTACCTGGCATTGAACCCGCACCTGGCAGCCGATTGGTGCCTCTGCCTGGCATTGAACCCGCACCCGGCAGCCGATTGGTGCCTCTGCCTGGCATTGAACCCGCACCCGGCAGCCGATTGGTGCCTCTGCCTGGCATTGAACCCGCACCTGGCAGCCGATTGGTGCCTCTACCTGGCATTGAACCCGCACCTGGCAGCCGATTGGCCCCGCCTCGGCTTCCTGTTTTTCGGTTAAGCTGCACTTTTTGAAACACACCTTCAGCATTTCTTTGGTGGGAAGAATTTTTTTTTTTTTTTGCTCAGATGAGAGGTGGCACTGATCGTTTTCCCACCCCCCCTCTGCTCCGTGGTCCCTGTAGCTTTGTAAGAGCTGTACCCCATAATAAGGTCTCCGCCTTCTCGCACATCGCTTGTCTTCATTAAGCAGCTGTTTATATCAGCAGAAGCGCTGACTGGTTTGCGTGATGATATGACTAAGGGCCCCGCAGGCTAACCACGGAGCGCAGCGTAAATCTCTCCCCTTTATCACGCTTTGAATCTTTTTCAAAAGTAAAGAGAAACACAAATTAAACAATTATAGACAGTTGCAGTGCAATGTCTTTTGGACGATAGCATGCCATGATCGGTGCATTTCAGGCAATTTCATTTTGGTGAAATTTCATTGAAGGTGGTACGCAGACCTGCATGTCCTGCATATGCGCTGAAAATCTCCCTGAAATTGGCCTGTCTTTCCTGACTCTGAAGCAAGGGGTAAAGACATGTGAAGTCCATCCTCTTCACTAGTGTTTCTCAGATCGGTCCTTGGAGACCCCCCACATGGTCCACATTTTTGCTCCCTTCCAATTCCTTGAGAGCTGGGAGGGAGCAAAAATGTGGACTGTCTGGGGGTCCCCGAGGACTGGTTTGAGAA
This sequence comes from Gnathonemus echidnorhynchus, assembly GCA_026776725.1. NCBI lineage: Eukaryota > Metazoa > Chordata > Actinopteri > Osteoglossiformes > Mormyridae > Gnathonemus > Gnathonemus echidnorhynchus. The sequence goes on along the minus strand of JAODJU010000119.1, from coordinate 22,954,781 downwards.
ACACTGCTTTAAATACAAGCCTTTCTCCAGGAAAGTCTCTGCTAGAGATGAATATTAGATTTTTTTCTGGACCAGTTAAACCAGTTGTTATGCTGCCCCCTGGTGGTAAACGGCTGAAAAATGCCTGTCAAGGCTGCAAGAAACATCCATGGAGGGTGGAATAACCCTGTGTTGTCAATAAGTGCCTGTTGTAACACAAAGTATCCAATGAAAGATGAAAGCACATGATAATCCCGCCCCTTATGGATACAGAGGCCTCATTTGGCCTGTCAGTTCCAAATTGCATTGTATTTGCCGATTGGTTTTCTGAGTACAGGTACATGCATGCTGACTCCTTTTAAACATGCTGTGTTTTAACACATCCTAGCTGCACAGACCCTTCAGTGACTCCAGGAGCTGAAATCTGAGGTGTTTAATACAGACTTAGCTTCATATTGTAAAGAAAATGCACTTCATGTCCCCGCAGTCGGTCAGTCCAGCATTTATGTTGATCCCCAGCTCTGCTCTCTCTCTCGATGGCAGTGATTAGTTTGTGAGGAAACATCTTCCTGGAGGGACTAGATTTTTTTTTTAGTGGGAAAGCCCCACATGGCTAAACGGTTCAATGTTTCCCCCTCAGGTCTGGATCTGTGACCCGTGTCTCTGTCTGCCTGCCTCTGTCTCTGCCTGTCTCTCTCTCTCTGGCTGCCCCTCTCTGCCTCCGTATCTGTCTTACTGCCTCTCTGCCTCTGTCTGGCTGCCCCTCTCTGCCTCTGTCTGGCTGCCTCTACCTGCATACCGTATCACATCTCCAGCCGCTTCCCCTCTTCCCCTGCATGTTGTCTGGAGGTGCTGCTCAGCTCCTGTTAGCTTCTGACTGGAGTCCAGTTCATCTGTTAATGACCCCCTTTCTTATTTTCTGTGTTTCTACGGTGAGATACTGGCAGCCCCCCCTCGGGACTTTCTCCATACCCCATGGGTTCTTATTCCTGTCCTCATGTTTTTTCAGAGAAGCAGGAAACAGATGTTTGTTGGTGCACCCCAGCTAATATACGGCTGTTTTAATAGTTTGCATTTTTATCTTCGTTTTCTGTTAAAACGATGAATAAAGCAAAAATTCTGTTATAAATACCTATGCCTGGAAGCACATCCAAGTTGAGGATTAAATTAGATACTGCAGATTGGGTACTAAATACCAAAAGAGATTAATGTAAAAAAAAAAAAAAAAACAACTTATCAGTAACCCAGAAAGCAGAAAATTTCATTACCAGGACCACACTGAGTTTCCAGGTCAGCTGTTCAATCGGTCATATCTTCATTTTCTGTGCTGTAACCTATTAAAATGGATTTAAAACCAGGCACAGATAATAAAATGCTAAGATACCTGTGTGGAGCCATTAGAATTGACATGTGTGGTCTGTATTGGATACAATGTAGAAAATATCCAGTCATCTATCATTGAAAGGTACAGTCCACTAAACCTGAAGTCCTACCTGCTGTATTGTGTCATTGTTACTTTGTAAACATTGTGATTTATTTCCCAGTAATTTCTGAGACATAATGGTTCCCCAGTGGAAGGGGAAATTCAGAATAAGACCTCTTCTTTGTCCAGCCTAATTCTTCTAGACAGAGCTCAGTTTAACATCAATATGAGATTTTGACCAATTTCTCATGCTACTTAAAATCAGCCGCTGAGAAATAGCCTTCCTCTCGTCTCAGCCTGATCCCAATTTACCATCATAAAATGCTCTTTTTTTCTCTCTCATCGCACTGATCATTATTTATATTAAATAATCAGCTCTTGAGATAACGGTAAGATCCAAATGAAACCTTGGTTGGCTTATAAATGAGCCCGCACAATACTGCAAGTTCTTTGCAGTGATCAAATTCAAGTCTCAACTCCATATTTTATTCGTTGTTGAACTCTGAGAAGCCCATAAGCACAGCAAAATAACTTTTTTTTGTGTTTCTCCTGTTCTCAAACTGGACAGGATAATTTGTCTTTGGTTGATTTATCCTTTTGGTCCTTATTTCTCCTAAGGGGGTGTGTAGGAGAAACGGGTGAGAAGTTGGTTTATCTCCAAATAGGATTTATTTCTGATGAGACAAACGAAAGACTGTTGTGAGCAGCAAAAAAATTCCTCTGGATCAGCAGCCTATATAAAACAGTTTTATGGATTTCAGAATTTGATGATTTCAGAATCATATTTTGTGGTAACTGGTCATTATTTTTACAGCAGAGAAAAACAGGTGTGGGCAGATTCTCAGCTTCAGTCTTGGCGCAGTCATGATTCGTGGTTTTCATACAATCCACATTTTAAATGCCTCTTTGATAGTTCTGAGACTGACCTTTGACCCAGAATCAGTACTTTCACCTCTGATCCCATGGAAACGGCCGGGGGGGGTTTGCTGGGCCGTCTATCACACGCAGAACCGCCAAGCCCCTAATACACACTGGCATTGGCTCCTATGTGCCAATGAGTGAAGACACGCATCACGCTCAAATGGAGGGTTCATATTTTCCAATGTAACCATGCAGAAATACCTTTCTGCTGTTTTAATATGTTCTACAGATAAATCTTATTGATTTTACTGCCTGGTACATATCAAGGGTGTGAATATCAGACCTCACACAAAGCGGGAGCCCTGTTAGGGTGTGAAGCGGAGGCCGTCGTAACGTTTGCGTGACGCATGGGCAGAGATGCATTACAACGTTTGCTGTCTTCTGCAAAGTGAAATCACTGTCAAGCAAATGATGGGGCTTTTAAAAACTGCGCATGAGAGCCTGTGATGGATGCCTGTGTGTTTGAGAGAGCGGGCACCCGGGATTTCAGGGCGCCCCCCTGTGGCAGCTGGGCCGCAGTGGGACTGACGACCCTGTACCAGCAGGCGGCTAAGAATAGTTACCCGGCTGCAAGGCTCCCCCGCTGCTCTTGGGATAGTTCCAGGTTTGTTACAGATGGAGTCTTGGAGAAAGGCTTTCCTCTGTATTTATGAATGAATTTGACCCTGTTTGTTTCTAGTCAGACACCAGTCATCAACACCCTGTCGTCGTCGTCGTCATCTCATAGTAATTGTACACAACTGGGCAACAGAAAACGCTCAGTTAGTGTTTGTGTGTAAACTTCCTTGGATGAAAATATCCAAAACCTTTTAGAATGGTCCTTTTTGGTATTATTTTTATAGTTTTGGAAGTTTTTTGTTTGTCTATTTATTTATCTGTATGGAGATGTTGGAACTATATTGTATTGCAAGAATTCCAAAATGTTTATTCAACGAATGTTTATTGTGTCTTTGGCGCCCCCTTATGGTTCTTTTTCCACTGCAGCTGGTCATCATGGCCGGTACGGTGCTGCTGGCGTACTACATGGAGTGTACGGACACCTTCTCTGTGCATATCCAGGGCTTCTTCTGTAACGACGCTGACCTTCTGAAGCCCTACCCAGGGCTGGAGGAGGACAGCTTTGTACCTCCTCTCATCCTCTACTGTGTGGTGGCTGCTGCCCCCACCGCTGTGGTGAGTTCTGCCCCGATTCATTATCTCTACTTGCCGATAACTGGTACTGGCCACCATGAACAGGTGCCGTTGTCTATTTTTTTTATTGTATTGAATTTAGTTCTTTAACGGAGATCTTCGTCCAATGTGGATCCAAAATACCAAACCAGTGCTTAAATTTTAATAGAACAAAACGTGCAATTGTACGTAAGCACCACAAGAGGGCACTATGACACCAATGATCAGATCAGTCACAGCGTCGGATTGTCAAATTCTCCTATTCGTTTGAATGAAATTTGTCATAGATCGTTTTGAAGACGTATTCTTCAAAATTCTTCTCACTGTAGTTTTACAAGCGTAGCCAAGGCTGTTTTACTTTAGAATTTCATTTCTATTTGCTTTTGAATGTCTTATTACAGCGTCTTATTGACTCTTATACAATATAACGTAACTTTAAATTGAACTCACATTGCCAAGCATTTCATCAGACATCCGCGATACCCTGACATGTGTCGACTTCGGCAGACAGCAATTAAAGTTTAACCGAAACCGCTATGAGGCTCGGCATATTTTTGCAGTTTGACGCTGTGACATTTGTTCCCTTGAAACGTAGAAGCGGCCGCTTTGGCGCGGCTCCCTGCGGCCGATGAGCTGCATCTTTAAGCTGCGGCTTCCCTGAAGCCCTGCTTCACACACTCGGGGACCATTTCAGTGCGCTTGCTGTGTGCATTTATGTTTTTGTGGGCATGATTTTTTTCTATGCTTAGTATATTTCATTAGCAAGTTTTCCTTGTTTTGTTTCCGCCCCATGAAACATCCCAGTCAAAAGCCACTTCCTGCATCTTCTTAAAAATCTCATTATGAAAGGCATAATACAGTTTTATGTTAATTTATCAAATTGCCCCCTGCCGGGCGATTCTGGACACTGGAATCAAGCTCGAGTGTTTGCTAAAGGGTGAATATGCTGCAAAAACCTACCAACACAGTAACTCTCGCATTAAGGACCTGCCGACGGTGCTTTGGGCTTATTACTATGCGGCTTGTAAATCCGCCCACGGTCAATGCCGGAGGTGATACGCAGACGAACCGAAAGTGTTTCCCACGGCCCTAAATTGGGCTGTGCCACGTCACAGCCTTGGGTAGCAGGGAAGCGGCGCCCCCTACCTCGGCACAGGTGGTCCTTCACCTTCCTGCACCTAACTACTAGACATTAGGCTCAGCTGGGAGTCTCCCTTCCCTGGGCTGACTGCTCTGATTTATTTGCATAAAACCCAGCGGGAAGAAACAGCTACTCCCCCCCCAGTTGACTCCCTGAAGTCCCAGTATCTAGGCGAAGGTACTGAGTGATCACCTACTGCCATGGTCCTGATGGAGAGCATAATGAAATCTTGCTTTAGAGAATACATAATGCAGTTTTAACATTTTTGTTTGCCAGTTATGAATTGTTCTTTTCAGAAAAACTGATTTCCTTTTGCCTTTATAGATTTTCATAGGGGAGGTCTCCATGTATATTGTGAAATCGACGAGGGAGACTCTCATAGCCCAGGAGAAAACCATTGTGACGGGGGAGTGCTGTTACCTGAACCCCCTCATCCGCAGGATTATACGCTTCATCGGTGAGTCTGAGAACCACGGGAGCCCCCTTCTTGTGGGATTGTGATCTGGCAACCCAAAATATCCCCCCGTCCCAGAAACCACATTTGAAATGGCTCTCTGTACATTGGGGTAAAACCGTAATTTTGCCCCAATCTCGATGTGCAAAATGGTAACTATACAAGCAAAGTGGTACTTTATACTGGCTGTGTTAACTGCAGTTTCACCTTTGTGAAACATCACCTCCCAGGGGCCTGGCGAACGTCAGAGATTACAGGGAAAACGGCTCCCGGTACAGGGCTGGAAGCCAAGGCAGATCACATTGATCACCGCTGAGTTATAATCTTATTAAAATCCATCACTGTTTCTCAGCTAACCCCGGCATGGCCAGCATCTGCATTTCCTGCTATCCGGGTATCAAAAACTCGATACGCACGGAGCCCATGGCAGACGTCTTATTTGCATTTTAATTATATCATCTGGTGTAACGTTTTACAACGTCCTTCATATGAATGGAACGATATTGACGAGATGCATTCTAATGAGATCGGACATGTGGAACCCAGTTAAAAGGGTCTGTTTACCACATGTCAGTGTGTCTGCTGCCTGCTACCATAATTAGTGCTCGCATGTTCGTTTAAGATATGGTATGAAAAACTAACCCCCCCCCCCCCCCCATCACCAGCATCAACTCAGCTTAAACCTGTGTGGTTCACATCACGACTTGGATAGGGGGGGACCTTTCAGTCTTCTTTAAACCATGCAGGGGCTTAAATGCCAGCGGTCACATGCTAATGGTCATTAGCGATGGGTTTTGAGTGTTTCACTTCGGTCTGGCTTTGTTCTGGCCAAGAACTGATCCTTCTAATTGTCTTTATTGAGTAGGTGTAATTCCACTCTGGAGCCTGTATTATGCATAAAAAAAATCAGAGAGAGGGACAGAGTGGTGTAACTAGGGGACAGTCTAGTGCAGTGTTTCCCAATCTGGTCCTTTGGGACCCACAGACAGTCCTTGTTTGTGCTCCCTCTGAGCTCCCTGCCATACAGTGCACATTTTTGCTCCCTCGCCCCTGCCAGAGCTAGGAGGGAGCAAAAACGTAGACTGTCTGTGGGTCCCAGAGGACCAGTTTGGGAAATGTTGGTTTAATGCAATTATGGATTCAACACCAAGACCACTATGGTCTGACTGATTTAAAAAATCACTCTTTGCTGTGCCCTTTTCAGCATCTTCAGTTGAGTTTCCCCATCAGCGGAGATCTATAGAAATTATGTTTGGATATAATATGAAGGCACATCAAGCGATCCATCCAGGAGAAGGCTTATCCTTAGCATGTTGACTGCATGGGTGTGTGTTGAAAGCTTTGGTTGCCCGATAAATTATTGATTAGAGACTTGGGCAATCCTGTCCCCAGGGCTTTGATTATTGTGTCGAGCGTGTGCATAAAAAATGATCCATGCAGGAGCTGTGTGATCGTCCACACCAGTAACCAGATGGGATATTTTGTTCTTTCCTTTGTTCTTTGCCGTTTGATGTCATCGATCGCGTGTGGCCTGCCGTAAGCTGGGGCCCCCAGTCTGGCCACCCCTACTGAGAGATGGGGATAATTGGTTTACTGGGGTGTGGCAATTTCATGGCCAGCTAAGCCGGCCTGCCCAAGGTTTTTATAAGCAACGGCCTATAATGTTTTTGTTGTCTTAGCAAATATTAGTTCTACGTTATGAGTTGTGTTAAATGCACAATGATATCAGAGATGGTTTGTTTAAACTCCACCTTCGTTATGCGCCCTTTTGTTCTATAAATTGTGGATATATATAATCTCCTTTTTGCCTGGTTTGTTTAGCTAGCATCCATGTAACAACACATTATGTAATAATTTGACAAAATGTCACAAATTTTCACTTACAAATAGGGGAACTTATTACATAATAACTTGAATGCATCATGTAATTTCCCTATATTTTTAAATACAATTGCATATTGTGGTGGTTATTACAAACTTTAGGAGTTGTACTTTTTAATGATGAAAGGGCAGTTCTATGCATTATGTAATAAGCAGCCAAAATGGATGTAATAAATGGATGTCTTCATTGACACTTTGTCGAGTTATTACATAATGCGGTGCTGTTGCATAATGCATTGTTCAGTCCTTAAGTCAGGTCTCTGCGAGTTATCCCAGTCCCATTTGGGTTTTGATGATGCCGCCATTTCTGCATTCTGGCAGGCGTTTTTGCTTTCGGCCTGTTCGCCACAGACATCTTCGCCAACGCTGGCCAAATTGTGACTGGGAATCTGTCGCCATACTTCCTGAATGTGTGCAAGCCTAACTACACGGGCACAGACTGCCGCTCCAACCACCAGTTCATCGCCAACGGCAACATCTGCACCGGGAATCAGGTGGTGGTGGAGCGAGCCAGACGGTCCTTTCCTTCCAAGGATGCATCGCTCAGTATTTACTCTGCTGTCTACATGACGGTGAGCGCACCACTGCCATTTGGCCACAGGGGGCAGCACACTGACATTCCTTAAGTAAATGCACAGCAACCTGTTTTGACTAATCACAGGGACACCAGAGAGAGGCTCCAGGGAACTAGACATGTGCACATAAGTAGCATACAAATCCTTTGCCCTACTTCTGTATAGCTGCCAGCGAGACCTGTACTCTTACCAGCATAGTTAAATGTGAATTTCCCCTCTCCCAAGCCAAGATTTGTTCAACGTACAAAGACTTTTAATTTTTCATAAACTTGCTATCTTTCATCTATAGTGTGTGTTCCTACCTTGTGGGGCAGTGGGAGGTACAGTCAAGATACTTACGCTTAAAAGTGAGCTTCACAAAAAAGGATGATGTCATTTAATGAAACACAAAGGGTTGTGTGTGTGAGTGTGTGTGTGTGCGCGCATGTGTGTGTGTTTTTTTTTTTTTTCCCCCCCCATAACATCTTGAGTATCATCAATTCCTCTTTTCTTGGGGGATCATTTTGACTCCCACGTGTCATTAGGGAGGCAGGCTCCTCCTCATCATCATGCTCGATGATGCCGTACAAATGGGCTGATCCTCCCCC
>JAODJU010000119.1:22913659-22934743 GCA_026776725.1 Gnathonemus echidnorhynchus | reverse complement strand
GTCATATGTACTCACAAGTGGTTGGGGGGGGTGGGGGGGGAGTGTGCCTAGATTTAGTGGTCTGGACCAGAGCCGTGGTGCTGGTCATCCCATCCTCCCAGTACACTTCCAGCACATAGCTCACATTCACAGGAAGCACAAGGTCTTTAGTGCCTTTTTGGAAAGTAATGATGATAATAACAGAATTTACTTGAATGCCGCTTTAATGCTATAAAGTTATCTAAACGACTAAATGTGAAATGGATTGTAGAGAAACAGAGCCTGACCTTATGAAGTGTCAAATTTAAATGAAACCACAGAGCTAATTGCCTACATACACAGCCTTAGTGTGACCTTACCTTAAATTTCAGGTAACAGGGATGGTGTTTCCTAACAGGGATGGTGGTGCCTAACAGGGATGGTGTTTCCTAACAGGGATGGTTGTGCCTAACAGGGATGGTGCTTCCTAACAGGGATGGTGTTTCCTAACAGGGATGGTGTTTTCTAACAGGGATGGTGTTTCCTAACAGGGATGGTGGTGCCTAACAGCTTGGCTGTTCTTGCCAGTACTCACTTCAGGTGGTCGATTCCGTCAGGGGTTGCTGGGACGTTGTATCGCCGCATGTACTCGTGCATCTCGGGAAAGCTCTTCTTCACATAATCCTCCGCGCTGCTCTCTCTGACCGTCCCGAACCGGAATCCTTGGGATGGGTGATGCAGCTGGGGGTGGGGGTGGATCACTCATCACTGTACACATACATACAGTACCTGCTGTTTCTGCCGGCGAAGTGGTCAGGTGCCCGTGGTCTATGTGCCTGTCCATTCCATTCTGTTCTCTCTCTCTCCATCTAAACCTTCCTCACGGTCACCTACCCAGCAACATCCTTCCCTCCCTCAATGCCTCTTCTCATCATGTTTCCAATTTGTTTTTGTGTTTCACCTGTCTCCCAGAAACAGAGCTTTTTTTCCCCCCCCGGTCTGTCTTATTGTCCCTGTCTGTGCACCCACTTCCAGTGCCCCCCTAATAAGAGAGAAAAAAAAACTCTCTAACCCTATATAAACCACTTTGCGGTACATACCCTTCCCTGTGTCATGTGATTCCTGTTGGTTTGGGAATATCACCTGTATGTACTGGATGAATATCTCTTTTTAGAAAAAATGCCAGTTGATGCTCAGGGCCAGAACAGATACTTAATTCTGGATGTTTCCATACCTTGGGGTCATGTATTCCTGAGAGCTGCTCATAGGTCTTCTCCCCAACCATCACCGCGGCCAGATTTGCAGTGTAGGTGGACAGGCAGAACAGGCAAAATATGGCCCAGAGGTTCATGAGGAATCGGCCTGTCCAGCACTTGGGCGGCTTGATGGCTGCCGTCCTGCCAAACAGGATGGCATAGCAGACGTTTAGGGCAGAAGAAAATGAGAAGACCTTCTTCCTGTTCCGGCCCTTGGGTGTCATGCCGAAGGGGCTTTTCCACTCATAGAGGGTGAGAAAGACGGCAGTGACGTGCAGCGATACGAAGATGCCCAGCCACATAGACCAATGCAGAGGCCACATGAAGGCGCCGATGGGCGCGGCTGTGTCCCTGGTTCGTACCAGAATGCCCAAGCTGGTGGAGAAAAATGGGCTGGTGAAGTCGATCATCTGGCTGCGGGCGGAGTTGATGCTAAATGAGGTGACAGCCATCTGAGCAGCACCGCTGAGGAGGTCTCCCACTAGTCCTGTCCAGCGGCCGTTTTTGTAGGCTCCATACTTGCCGTCACCGACGATATAGAGGTCGAAGTCAAAAGCCATGTCCTCTGCCAGCTTCTCCAGCAGGTCGATGCAGTAGCCATAGCAACACTTCTTCAGCTCCACAGGAACGGTGCTGTTCGGGCCCCGAAGGGCTGCAAACAGGTGCTCCAGCACCACCGAATCATTGACCAGCGGATCCAGGCACGGCTGTCCAGCAGGGCACTGTCCATCCTCATCCACTTCCCGGGTGAACACGAAGGGATGCTCCACCAGGGTCACCACTCGCAGGTGCAGCCTGGATGGCCGCCTCCAGTCCCCACCCCGGTGTGTCTGCCCCTTACCGTACCACATCCCATGGTCCATCAGCATCTGGCCCTGCTTCCAGCGGCCCAGCCGTGTCCACGTGGGGTTGCCCAAGGGGTCATGCTGCAAGTTCCAGATGAAGTGGTGGCTCTCCGAGGTGATCAGAGACTCCCGCTGGAGCTCAATGAAGCCACTCAGGCCGTCAAATGACGTATTAGCCAAAAACCTGCAAATGGTGGACAAAGGTACACAGAGTAGCCAGTTTACTTCAAACACTGACACTTGAAGCTTGCAGTGGCCATTGGTCCAAAGGTCCAGATAACATCATACAACAGATATATCTCATAGCATTCTATTTCACAGATTGTAGTAAACCCAAAGGTAGCTTTACTATGGTCTAGTTGGTATTTGGGCATGGATGGAGCCATTCCATCACACATTGTGAACAACATCACTATGATTCATATCGAATTTTATAATATTATACTAGGCTACTTGCTGGCACAAATGGATGCCAAAATTACTGCAAAATAAGCAATGGCCTTAAATTAAATGAAATTTGCCTGTTGGCAGGAACACAAGATATTGTCGATATGGAATCGCATAGGATTCCACGCACCACAGAGATCAAAAGACAAGGGTAATTTGTGCAGCAAAAAAAAGAAAATGGCTTCAGTCCTCAGATGCCGAGAAGGATTTCTCTACCCATCTCTTTTCATCAGAATTTGCTAGATAAATTATGTTCCATGTGAAAAGCATGGTTATGACTGCAGATTGCCCATTTCAGCTATAGGACGTGACCTTGGATGAACCAGGCATTTGTTAAGTTAAATTTCACATATGGTATACAAGTCCCATAATTTCTTCATTAAGTACCCTACAATGTGAATAAATTAAAATAAATGAATCCCATACGTTATTAGTTTCTGAAGTGTTTGCCAAAGGAGAACCCAAAAATGTCCAGAATACTCTTTTCCCTTATAAACATCTCAGCTTGTTTACAAACAGTTCAGCCTCCACTGGTCTGTATAATCTGTACAGACTGTGTTTAAAAGCCTCATGTTAAAGGAGCTGTAACCAAAGGCAAGAATTTCTTGCCAAATTGTCTGGGACCCATGATGCACCAGGGAGCCCTGAGGCAGCGACAGTCAGCGATTCGGCTCATAGCAGGAGCTGTGTCCCTTATCAGCTATTCTGCACCGGGCTCACCAGGTGATCCCGAGCATCCGGCAAAATGAGAGGAGACTAGCAACCTCTTCCGAAAACACTTGTCGCTCTCAGGCTCAAAGACGTCCCTCCTGCACTTGTCTCCCCTCAGAGGGAGGTGGGGGGGACTTCTACTGTCACCCTTTCAGTCAGTTCCTTTTGGATTCTTAAGGAGAGAGGTCACAGCAACCTTGTATGACAAAAAAGCCATCTTGTCATAGCATGAAATCGGGGTAGTCGCATCTGTCACACACATACTTCTGACTTATACTGTGTGAGTCTACAGCATTAGCTGGACATCTGAAGCTAGAAACTGAAGGAGTTATTACCTGGAGAGGTATTTTCCTGAGGTTAGGTTTCTGTTGTCCATAAGCAGGCAGTTGGTGGTGCTTGGCAGCAGTGCAAGCTCCGGGGAAACACGGGCCGCAGTCCCTACGGCTCTGGCAACCATCTCCAGGGCGTCTTGCACATAGTGATCTAGCACTGGCTCCGACATCTTCCCATGAGCCACCAGCCCCAGAGGTAACCCCTCTGTCCTCAGCTCCCCCACATCCTGAGCATCCCCCAGGACCCAGTGGTGGTCCGCCGAAGGCCATAGCTCTGCAAGGGCTCTGAATATCTTTTGGACATCCTGGATGTCACACCCGAAGGTTACTACCGTGGACGCGACATGCCCTACGGCCTTCAGGGGCCCACGGATGCCATCCCCGGTGGTACCAGTGGCAGAGATGTTCACAGTGGGGCCCAGGTGGAACCGGGAGGTGTTTTCGAGCAGGAGCAGGAAGTCTGAGATCTCCCATTCTTGACACAGGACCAGGCTGATGTGGTACCAGCTGTTCATGGACAGGATGGAGATGATGAGCTCTGCCTGAGGGGTGATGGAGTTCTGCATGCTCATCTGGAGGTGGAGGGGGTTCTGTTGGGGAGGAAAGCCAGTTCAGAAGTGAAGCCTCAATAGAAAATGTGCCAGTATATTTTGTCTTGGTGAAATTATCAAGAGACCCAAAATTGTATTGCTTTTGGGACCTTCTAGATCATCTCTGTGTAATGAGTTGACCTCGGTCAAAGAAATGTTTCATTTTCACCAGTGGAGCACCCTTTATTTCTCACGCTTGGACTAGTCCACTTAAAGCAAAATCTTAATCTAAAACAGACACTTCTTTGGCTGAATGTATTCACATCTCTCTAGGAGGTCATAAAAAATGACAGCAATTGGATATGAAATCCATCATCTTTGCAGAAATTCAGGGTTTACTCCCACGGGGCTGATGGTACCCATTGCCCTGATTTTACAAGAAGATAAATTTGCCAACAACAGGGAGGCCATTTTAAATGAACATTTTCAAGATTTCTTATTTGACCAAGCGCAGAAACAATATCAAATAGTTTTTCAATTAAGTGCATGGTTCCAAGTGAAAAATAATGAGCACTGCAAGAAAGATGGCCTTTTTGAAAATCAAAGTCTGGTAATGTAAGCAACGGCAATGCAAGCAGAATGTTCTAGAACCACCACAGCCATCGTAACTCCCGTCAACCGTAGGGACCTTATACAGTAACTCAGCGGCGCCTGATATCCCCAAGCTGTCATTTTCCACCGGTCTCCCAGAAGCAGAGATTCATGCTGAGAGAAGAAGGTCACAAAAGCAAACCGCAGGGTCCAACCAAGGAGTTGCTAGTGACAATGAATGAAAGGCAGAAATAAACCTCCCAAACACTAGATCAAAAACTGAACTGTACAGCAATCCAATCACTGAACCCAACACAGCTACCCAAACACAGGCTGACATGCCCTTTGCATTTCTCTATAGCCATTGCTCTCTTTACTGATGCCCATCTCCCAAAAGGCATGTCTTCAGAGAGCAAAACTTCTGAAAGCCCAAGACCGCCATCCCAACATGCTACTGTTCCTTAACTTACTCACCATGTCTAACTTTGACCAGTGTTATTAGCAGCATAACTTAAAAGTGTGTGGCTCAGCGGGCCAAGCTTCTGTATGTGTGATCAGAGGGTTGCTGGTTTGAGCCCAGCCTCAGCACATCGGTGGCTGCCTTAAGCAAAGCTCTTAACCCCCAGCTCACTGAATGCTGCTATGGGGGGGGGGGGGGCTGCCTTTCATTGGCTGCTTACTGTCACCTACAGAGAGCACGTTGATTGGGGGAGGCATAAAGAGAATCTCCTCCTGGGGGTCAATAAAGTATCAATTATTATTGAAAGTCATACCTTTTACTCTTATGTTCTATATTATATGAATGCTGTGGTTGAAATCCAAGATGGTATTACAGAGGCTTAGAGGAACGCATAAAATGAACCACAAAAACATTTTAACACCCATGAATTCATGCTGGAGAGTCAAACATTCATGCTAAAAGGATTCGGAGGACAATGAAATTCTGCTTTTAATCACCTTCTTGCCTCAATAATTTGATGACCACCTTAATACCGACTAGCCAGTTTTTTATGGTACCTAGTGAGTATATAGCAATATTATTTAACAAAAAGTATGGCGATACGGGCTTGGATCCAAGGAGGTGTGTAAGACATGGCAACGACGTGCCGTTAAAGTTTAATCCTTTAAAATGGATAACAACCAGGTAACCTGCTAGTGAAAAGACCTTGACGAACCAAAGGTTGGTAAACAACAGAGAAGACTTTGTAATGAAAACAATCATTAAAAGTACCTTGGGAGGTCTGACACTGTGCTTCCTAATTTGGAAAAGCAAAATTTTAAAATTCTAATAAAAAAGACAGACATGATGAAATGTTAATCTGCCAGACTTTTTGAAATCATTTTTACCCTGAAATTGCTTTTAGAAACTCAAATGTTGCTGTTTTTTTTCTTTCCAGCTACAAATGTTTCATTGATCGGCAGAACTTACAATCTGTGTGTGTGTGTGTGTGTGTGTGTATCAGGCAGGACCCATTTCATATAAACTTCGGTGCTGTTCCAATGTGACAGTTGAAAGAATGTAGTTTCACAGTCTGTAACTTGGTGCCATGATGAAGTGGTAACTTCTGAGCTGTCTGGATTTCTAAACGAAATTCCCCTTTTTTCGCATTTCGTCATGGCTGGAGTTCCATCGCCACATATTACCGTCGTCTCCAGGCACCATTTGTTGAGCAAATCTTATGGCTGTATACATGACAGTGTGGAGATGTCGTGCTTTCAGCTTCCATTGGTAATCATCTCACAATGAAATAGTTTAATTCTGAGTTATATTCCTGTCAATCTCACATTCTCAGAGACGTTGCCTGTAATTGAAACAAACCGACTATCGGTCAATGTCAGGCGTGGTTCACTTTGTGGATTAAATCAAACACTTTGTCTCGAAAAGTCTCCCCATCCAAAGGTTTTCGGTAAAACCACCTAGCGTTTGAAGATTGATCTTCTCTACAGAATTACTGTGTTGTTTAGCATTCAGCTTCTCTGAATGTGTGTAACCCCCAACAGCATTTATCCAAGCCTTAATATCACCGGAATGTTCTTTAATGTATTGTACATTGTTCATTCTCTGGGGTGCTCTGTGCTTCCAGCAGCAGGCTTGGAGATTACCATGCGCCTGCTTAGGATAATGTTACAGAAGATGAATTGATAGGTGCTGAGCAGGTTATAAGTTTCACACTTAGCTAATTTATATAGATTCACTGGATACATCACTAAAACAGTGGAGGAGAAGCAGCTGTCACTAAGGTATTGACTATGGACGGACTATTTTCTGCACAAAATTAGTTCCATTTTACCTGTCACTGTGCACTTTTTTTGTCCAAGTTAAATTTGCCTCCTAATTTAATTTTAGTCCTAATTTGACCTTATTTACACTGGATATAAAAAATATGCACATCACTGTTAATGGCAGGTTTTTGTGGTCTGGGGTTTTGGGTTTTCAGATGTCAGACCACAATAAATAATTTCACAACTTTTCCGTCCTTTAATGTGACCTATAACCTGTACAATTAAATTGACACCAAATTGTTTAGGGGGAAAAAATATTTTAAAAAATATAGAATGAGGTGATTGCATAAGTGTGCACTCCCTTTAATACTTTGCTGAAGCACCTTTTGGTTTAATTACAGCATTCAGTCTTTTTGCGTAGGAGTCTATCAGCATGACACATCTTGACTTGACAATATTTGCCCACTCTTCCTTGTGAAAGAGCTCCAAATCTGTGAGATTGTGAGGGCATCTCTTGTGCACTGCCCCCTTCACGTCAACCCGCAGACTTTCAGTTGGATTTAGGTCTGGGCTCTGGCCGGGTCATTCCAAAGCTTTGATTTTCTTCTGCTTAAGCCTTCCTTTTGTTGATTTAGGTGTTTGCTTGGGGTTATTGTTGTGCTGAAAGGTGAAATTCCTCTTCATCTTCAGCTTTCTAGGAGACACCTGAAGGTCTTGGGCCAAAATTGACTGGTATTTGGAACTGTTCATAATTCCCTCCACTTTGGCTAAAGCACCAGTTCCAGCAAAAAGAAAAACAGCCCCAAAGCCTGATGCTGCCCCCACCGCGCTTCACTGTGGGTGTGGTGTCTTCTGGTGATGCACAGTGTTGTTTGTGCACCAAACATACCTTCTGGAATTGTGGCCAAAAAGTTCAACCTTGGTTTCATCAGTTTTGGAGGGACATCCAGTTCTCGGTAACGTCACCATTGTACCATATTTTCTCCACTTCTTCATGACTGCCTTCATTGTGTTCCATGGTACATCTAATGCCATGGAATTTTTTTGTGCCCTTCTCCTGACTAATGATTTTCAGCAATGAGATCCCTTTTATGCTTTGAAAGCTCTCTGCAAACCATGGCTTTTGTTGTAAGATGCAACTGAAAATGTGAGGAAAATCCTACTAGGACAGCTGAACTTTATTTGAGATTAAGCAGAGTCACTTTAATTGATGGCAGGTGTGTCCCCAAAAAGACTGAATGCTGTAATTAAATCAAAATGTGCTTCAACAAAATATTAGTTTACACACTTATGCAACCAGAATATTGTATGTTTTCTATTTTTTATATTTTTGCCCCCTAACAGATTTGTTTGTTTTTAATTTGAATTGTAAAGGTTATAGGTCACATTAAAGGTAGGAAAAGTTTTTAAATGATTAGTCGTGGTCACATTTTTTTGCATCACAAAAACCTGGCATTCTAATAGGGGTGTGTACACTTCTTATGTCCACTGTAATCTTCTCACACTTCAGAAATGTTTGCACAGGTTCTTTGGGGTGTTTTGTACTAATTATTGAAACAATATACACTTTTGCACCTTAAATAAATGATTACATTGCCAATTGTAATTATGATCCATAGCTTACTTCAGTGGTTATTCATTATGTTTGGAGCAAGTACTGTTTTAAATGAAAGCAAAGCAGCAACATACCGCATGGGTGAAAAATAATCACAGGAACCCAGTAATAAATGACGACGACCTTCTTGCGGAGCACCTGGGGACACTCTGACTACCACTGGTGCTATACATACCACAGTTTGAAAACCACTGGCTTACTTAACTACTTAGACTATTAATTCATAGCCTCTAAACAATTATCCAAACCACTGATGCATTTTAGTGAGGGTGACTGTTAGCCTGTGTTGCTCAGATGAGCAACACCACATGCATAAACGCATTTTCAGCACCATTCAGTAAAGGCCAGATAATGTGTTATTTCACATTAACACAGTCAAAATCAAATTAAATCTCTGCGCCCAAAATGAAACCAAACCACAAAGACATAATAAGAGTTTCACTTCCTAAAGACTGGATCAGTTTCTTACCATTCAAATGTATAATAAGTTCTAGTTGCATCTTCTATGTTCATTAACACTATGATAGTTTTATGCCATCCAGGCTCTCTCAGGAACCTGCCCTGTGCTTCCATGGATGCAGATTCCCCCGCAGTCCTGACATGGGTAAGCAGCTACGGAGAGATGGATGCACACTAACAAAGAGGTCGTTATGACTTTGCTTGCAAATCACTAATTGTGTCCTCAGTGCAGGGTAGCCCTCTGACCTAGCGAATAGGCTGATGCCATTAATTCAAGTAAAAGTTACTCAAGACTGACAGATTGAGTGATATTGTGATACGGAGTGGCTGCCCCGGCTTTCTGTAGATCTGGTTGATTTCCCCTGTGGGCAGCTTTTTAAGGGAGCTCAGGAAATACAACTGTCTGGATAAAAGCTTTCCGGGCACCGTGTGCCAAAAACAAGGATCTGGAATGTAACAGTATTTCTAAGTTAACACATGCGCACATACATCTTGTAAAGCATGAATTCTGAAGCTGCAATCTCACCCCTCTGGCACATTTAAATATTTATACAGTTTTGCTACTTGACAGTGGGCAGTATTTTTAACGGGGATGTCAATTTATTCAAATAAATGTTTAAATGTATTGTAACGCTTACTATACTATGCTTACTATTGGATGTTGGAATTCATTAATGAATTTAAAAGAATTTCTTTATGTTACTTGCTCATGTTGTGTTATTCAATGACCTCGTTAGAGCAGCAATGACCTCTCGCTTTTCACCTGGCTGTTAGTGAACTTGCAACCGACATAACATACACATCCAGTACGTGAGCCATCTATACATTTTGCTCTTGCACAGAAGCAAAGATAAACAGTATTAGTGAATGGGCCCCACCGATAAGGGAAGTTTCTGGAAACCTATGGAGGAGTATTGATCTTTGAACGATTAAGATAACTTACAGTAGGTTTGCCTGGCCCCACCCCCATAGGTGTAAATTATGGGGAGGCTGTAACCCCCCCTCCCCCCCCACCCCCACCAAGATCAAAACCGGCCAATATAACCCCCTGGACCCCCTTAAATGGGTGGAAACCTCAACCCCGCCTAATGGCCAACCCAAAGTTAAAGTTATACCCTTGACACCCCCACATTCACAATTACTCCCTCACGTGCCCCCATGGATGACAGCATGATGTTCATACTCGGCCTTAGTTAACGATAACTGATCTTAGTAAACATCCATCCATCCATTTTCTGAAACCGCTTAATCCCAACTGGGGTCATGGGGAGACCGGAGCCTATCCCGGGAACAAGGGGTGCAGGCGGGAACCAACCCTGGGCAGTCGCCAACACACCACGGGGTGCACACACACTCACACAACTACAGGGCCGATTTAGACTCACCAATCAACCTCTTGATAAACATTGCCAATAAAATCGTGCTGCTTTCTGTCAAGGTTCAGATACAGTCATTCAGGAGGTATGCTGTAGTTCCTCAGAAACGGAAGTTTTAAGTAGTAGTATGGAAAAGTGAACTGTAAGCTGTGTTTTTAAGTGATTTTTGTTAGTAACCAATAACCAAGTTAATAACCAAGTCGGGAACTTAGCAAGCGCAGACTTGAGTATCGGAATGTGACGACACTTAGTGGTATCTGACTGCTTAGTAGCAAAAAAGTTTGTCTTGCCATAGAAGCTGCTAGGCAGCCAGTATGAACCCCTAGTGGACGCGCGGTAGATTGTAAAATATGCAAGAGTATGTGGATTTGCGCAGGCGAATTAAAGATCTTTCTGGGATGCAGCAGGGTTTAACAAAAATGAGATGAGGTGCACATTTACATTAAACGGAACTCTTTGGCTACGTGACAGTACGTTCAGTGTCAATAAAATGTAAGAATTAGACAAGAGGACGAAACGGATTATGTTTGCGGTTATCGCTGATTGATCCGATCTTGCTGTTACGTACCACACAGTTAGCTGACAGAGCACCTGTAGCTGGGCGATGGCCTTTAAAAAGGAGGGATTTCTTTTATTAAATAACGTATATAAATGCCCGCGCTTTCGCGAGGAGATGCTCCCAGCGGACCTGAGATCTGAGGAGTATCGATTAATCATAACGTGGCAGCTGTAGGTGGTGGGCAGGGTTTGTTTCGGCGTCAGTTTGGCCATATTAAATTTTCTCTCTGACTCTTTTTTTTGCACCTACTCTCGTGTTACGCTGCAGTGTTGCAATTTTCCTGGTGCCCCAACTCCCTTCCGTAATCAGGTGCAGTGCTGTCTCACCCATGCCCAAGACGTTGCTTCTGATTGATTGTTGCTGAATAGCCGCAATCTTTACACATAAAGTCGGGTGGCATATATACCAGAAGGTGACAAAGATTGCAAGGATCCTCAGGTTAACTACAGCTACATTCTATTTCATGCCGTAATGTCCTTTGCAACATAAGTTTTTTTACCATGCGTGTTTGTGAACATATGCTGCCCCTGTTTTCAACCATGAGCACCACCTCTTTAAAATCAGATTCATTTTGCTATTCAGCAAATACCGATGTATACAAACAAACAAGCCTAAAAATTAGATCTGTTCATGCAAGGTATCCAACTAAAACTCACAATTCACTGTAGGCTAGTCAGTAAAATTCCACTCTTTTCCCATAAAGTTTAGTTTTTACTGTACATGTATAATTATAATTTAATTTGCCCCATATATGTTAATTCAGTTATGCATTCTATATATTTTATCTTACAAAGCATATTTTACACAGTATGTAAACCAAATGCCGTAAGCATTATCTAGGAAATTAAATAATAATAATATGTATATTTGGATATGATCATTTCCATATATATATATATCAGTACACATACTTTTTAAAGGCCGCGTTTTATAGTGTCGAATAAATTATCCGCCCAAAAATACCATACCGCCAAAGAGTAGTGCCTAAGGTGTGACTGGGACTGTTTCCAAACATTTCGACACGCTACAAGGCTGATTATAAATCTGCGTTACGTAGATGTCGTACTGCTGGCCGCGTAAAGCTCTCCGGTTCCTTCTCGTTACTGCGGCACGTTTGTCGGCCGAGTCCGCTTTGGCGCACCCTCTGCCGGGCCACACTGC
Organism: Gnathonemus echidnorhynchus; assembly: GCA_026776725.1. Classification (NCBI taxonomy): domain Eukaryota; kingdom Metazoa; phylum Chordata; class Actinopteri; order Osteoglossiformes; family Mormyridae; genus Gnathonemus; species Gnathonemus echidnorhynchus. The sequence goes on along the minus strand of JAODJU010000119.1, from coordinate 22,922,680 downwards.
GTCGCCTTCGTGTCACTCAGCGACGTACGATTGCTGAATATCAATTGAATTGTGTAAAGGCACGACAGGAGATTGTCGGTGTCACCTGCGTGGAACAATTCTTACACTGTCGTCCATTTACCATACGGGACCAATAAATGGCCAATAAATGTAAATCAGTGCGTATTATACTAATCAGGAAACGTGCAATTTTTCAATAAAAAACATTTCAGAGATAACAAGCACTAATTATATGCACAAATTCACAAATAGATTTGCATTAATTTTTAGGCATCAATTGCGTACAGTCCTTATAGCGAAATGGTTGAAAATTTTCATCTGTATCCCTGGGGCTGATGGTGTACAACGCCAGCGACCGCTGTCGCCCCTGTAAGCTGAGGTCCCCGCTACTCGGTCACCCGTCGGTGACAGAGCGGACCTGCCAGCGTAACGGTGTATTCGCCAATCTGAATGTGCACTTGTTGCGTGTGTGAACAGAAACACCCTCAAAGTAACAGTACCATGCGACAGGTGCGTGTTTCCACGCAGTCATGCATATTACGTCGTTTATGTTTGCGATTATTAATTATACGGTCAAGCGACGGCGAATAGCACATATAGACTACAAGGCGATGCATCAGACATGGACATTTTTAGAATTTTATGCTGGTACTAACTTTAATATGGGACTATACTGCAACGTGTTAGGGGGGAATTATATAAATATATGTTTTTTTGTGTAAATCAAGCAAATAAACGAATCTTTTGGTTATTTACTTTCTGCTTTTAAAACATGTTTGCAGCTGCACACTGTAAAGCTGCTGTTGGCTACGAAGTGGTAACGTTAAGATAAAATTTGATCTTCATTCGTCCAAACTTTTAAGTCTACATTCAGGCTCAAGTTCACAATGTAGTCTACAATTCGATTAAAGAACACAACATACCAAAAGGAACTTTGCTCACCTTACTATGTCGCGGGAACTCGTTTTGAACAATACTGATGACGGGGATTTGAAGTGCGGTGGACAGGAACTCCAACTCCAACATCTCGTCCCTGCTCTGAGGAAAGCCCATTATGGCAGAGACCCCCTGTACCACCACCGTGTGACACACGCTTTGGAGGAATGACACGGGGTCCGCGAAAGCTGGCGTAGTCGAGGAGGCGAAGGAGAAGGCGGGCAGCTCTCCAAGACTCGTTTCGACCACCATGACCAGCTCCAGAGACAAGTTGAACGGTAAAAGACCGACCACGCTGTTGAGGGCATCCGTGGCGAGCAAAACGGACTCTCTGGGCAGAAACACGCCACTTTCATCCTCCGCACTTTTATTCGTTAATGTTCTTTTCGCGCCCTTGTGCTGCTTATTTGTTAAACTGTTGGATGCGCTGCTCTTCCAGCTGTGATCGCTTCCACTCTCCTCATCTTCGTCGTTTCTCCCTCCTTCGGCGTGCCCATCTCCCAGGATGTCATGGACCCCCACGGCGTGGCCGTTTAAGACTCGGGGTTGTAGGTGCACGGCCCCCACTCGCACCGTGTGCCCAATTCTTCTCAGTATCTGACATGGCTGCGGGTGGGCGAGGGACCCCGGAACCCAAGTCGACATCAGGGTGCATGGCGTTAGAAGCGGGAGCAGCAAGAATCTGCCCAGGGAAGTCCAGATCCGCAAGCCCGTCATCAGTCCGCGAATTCTGCCGGCGCTGCCGAAAATCGGAGCTCCCTTTGCCCACCTGCGCTCCTTCTGCGCCAAATAATCCAGATACAGCAAAGTTACGCGCGTCCGCTCCCCCGGGCTGTAGTGTGACGGGCAACATTACATTGTATCGAGATTAATCATTTCATCACGATCTCAAAATTACACAACCATTTTCCTAATCCCCACTCAAAAATAAACATTACACAGTATGCGCTGTTAACTATTAATTGTTAAGAGGTAGAAACACATGACTATAAAATGAGAAGAAAAGCATTTTCAAAAAAAAAAAAAAAACATTTTCCATTACAAATAAGATTAACAGAGGGTGTGACATAAACGGATTTTGTATCACTTGTATCCCTTGGCTTTGATTTCATTTTATGTATGATATTTATTAAATAAAATGTGTTTCCAGGATATATTCCGTTTTGACATGCTGTGATATTCCACCATAAGCAAAAAGTCTTAAATACAACGTAGAAGAGGTCCTGTCTGTGATCACCTGTAACGCGTCAAGCGACCAAAGAAGAAAAAAAAAATCTCGCAGCTTCATTCGTTTTTCGCACAATGACGGCTATCGTCGCGCAGTGGCGCGTTGCGCTCCAGCCCCGCGGAGACGCTGCGCCGAGGAATTCCCTGGCAGGAGAGCCAACTTGAGCAGCTCCTCTGCTTAACCCGCTCACCGCCTTCTCACCGGCTGCATACTGCTGCCAGTACTAAAGATACGAGCAGAAAGCGAATACACTCGTACAATTATAGCCGCAAATGAATCAGGCGCAGACACTACAATAAAGCAAATTAGGAATGGAACCACAAATTATCTTTCTGGCACACAGTGCCACATTTAAACTGGTCAATGCTTCAATTTGAACTAAGTCTTTCGATGACAAGCAAAGTTCAGGCAGCACTGAAGTGAGGTCGATGCTTTATAAATAACATGGCGAAGACAATGAACTATCCCGCCAGTCTGTGATGCCTACTAACATACAGACTTGAACGTTGTCCACTCGGTCCGAACAACGGTACCACCGGTCCCATGGCGAGTTGCGTCCCCGCAGGCAGTGATGCCACTTACCAGAGGGCTGAATGGTCCCATATGTCTCACTTTTAAGTTTTGTTGTAAGAACACATTATGTCTCATTATTAAAAATTGCTAGCATGTACTATTTTTTCTAGTTTATTCTATTCTGTTAAAAAATCTATGATAGTTATATTTTATTTATAGAATACTGTTTAAATTTTTATTGATACGAGGGGCTTTGTTAGGACTATTTTAGGGGGCTGTAGCACCCCCCCCAAAAAAAAAATAAAATATGTGTATTTCTTGGCTTAAGTCATCAATAGTTTTTTATATTATATGTTTTCCTTTAACCCCCAGGAGAGACTCTTATCCATTCATCTCTGCATCCTTGATTGTAGTTTTCTACCATTTCCCATTGTTATGCCAATATAAGGCTGTACGTAAATATTTCTGAAGCAAATGAAATATAAATATTGCACAGGTTTATCAAATGTTTGTAAGGATTTCATGATTGGCAGAAGCTTTCCGGGGGGGTGGTGATGCATCTAGCAGGCCCTGGACTCTGCGGCCCCCCATGGGAATTTTTGTCACCCCACATACCCACTGGCCCACCGGGAACAAACTGGCATGCCAGATGGCCAGTCCAGCCCTGGCATCTAACAACATTAAACATCATAACATAATTATATGGAATTAGCATTAACTCTGTGAGACACATGATCTTCAGACCCCTGTAAGATAAACTCTTTGCATGTGTAATTATGTAATTATGGTCCTTCTGATTCAAATTTGTAAACTGAATCCGCAAGCTTGGCACATAACTGAACAAACACAGTTATTTTGGAACAATGTCATTAAAACAATGTGCTAACTTCTTGTTCTGCTGAAGCATTGTTTTATTGTCATTTAAGCACTGCTAATTGTGATTGTTAAAAAAAAAATTCCTATAATTCCATCACTGGAATTATATTTGTTTATGGTCATGTGAGGGGGAGTCACGCGTCCTGTGGAGTATCACGTGATTAGGTCACATGATTCTCCAGAAGAAGTACTCAGGAAATGGCTGGACATATATCTCTAAAGCTGGCTTTTACTGCTGAGACACAGCTCCTCTTCCTCCTCAGTCTGATGAAGGCCGCTTGCCTTCACCCACCATGTGGCACCTCAGTTGTTAATCTTCTGCCCCCTCCTAATCTGTCAGACCTCCTGCCCCTCTTATCCCATCTCTCCGAATCTGCCAGCGAGGGCCCACTGCCCAGCGGTCTGCACCACTGCCTCAGCATTACGTCACATGGGATCCATCCACCCTGGTTGCTCCTCTCTCCTTACGGCCCAGAATCCTCTGGCAGGCTGAGCCTGGTGGCTTGGGAGGCTGCGCTTTCATTCATTCCCTTAATCTATTTGTCAGAGAGAGACAAGCAGATAAACAGGTAGATAGACAGAAAGATTGGCAAATGATAATACAGAAAGACAGGCAGAAAGACAAGCATATGTGTAAGGTGAGCGATGAATGCAGACAGGCAGATCGGCAAGCAGATGGATGGATGGAACAAATACATACAATATGAGATGTGTGTTTGTCACTGTTTATGAGGTGAATTGTGGGGATTAAAAAATCCCAGTATGCATTGTGTTCAGCTCAGCAAAGCATTATGGGGAAACTAATGGTGCTAAACGAACTATATTCCTCAAGGGCAAAGGAGAAGGACAGTGTGCTGATGGCCTCCTGCGAATCACACCCTGGACTGGCTCCAGGAGGCGCCTTTTGTTTTAACTGCTCAAGGTACCAATTTAGATACGTGCAGGAATCACGATTCTGGGGGGCATGCGGCATATGGATACCTCCGCTAAACTGCCTTCAACGCTCTGCTGCCCGAAATTGTCTGCGGATCTCAGCCTTATGCTGATTCATCGAGATGCCTTTCACCCTCGGCAGTTTCCGGAAAGTCCGGTCCACTTTGCTGGGATCAGCAAGCCACTTCAAATCACGCCAGTCAGAGGCTGTGGAGGGTCTCCTAAATGGGGCGTTACGTTTGGATACCAGCTCAGCAGAGATGGGGGGGTCCTTTGAAAAAAACGCCAGTATCCTTGCTGATGACCGTGGCTCTGCGGATTACCGTCCCGCTCAGGCAGTGAATGCGGCAGCCTTTGCTGTTTGATATTTATAGTATGTATGGTATATATACAGAGTTCACAGAAAGTCTTGGGAAACTTGCTTAATTCAGTAAAAATATTGCAGATTTATTGGTTTTGTAATAAAAATCATTCCTTAATTCATTTGTTTACAAAAAATATATATCCCGTTAGAAACAAGAAGTAGTTTTTAGAAAACATCAATTTCACGTACTAATAAACTGAAATTATAGTACTAAAAGAACTGTTCTGACTTAAAAAGTCTCACTGGGTGATTTTTAATTAGTAACACCTTTGCATAAACATAAAACACCAAACATTTGTGTTCAGTGTCCCTGTGGGAACCAGTGACGGCAATCGCAATTAATTGCAAAATGGTAAGAAGAGAACAGAATGAATCAGTCAAAACGAAAAACTTATAACACTTGCTAAAAAGAAAATGTGTGGAAGATATGTTAAACATCGCTTCTCGATAGACTATTGTTATGAAACCGATACATCTGCAACATTTTTACAGAAATAAGCAAGCGTTCCAAGACTTTCTATGAGCACTGTGCAATGCTGCAGTTGTCGTATGGAGATTCGGTAGTGCTTTGATTCACAAAGATAATGAAAACAAACAGCAACTATCTTTTTTCTTTTTAAAGGCTATTTCGATTGCGTTTTAATATTACGTGTATGCACTTTGTTACTTTTTAACTGGGTCTTTTAGACAAATGAGTGAACGTGAAACAAATATGGAAGTCTCCGTGCTGCTCTTGTAGTACAGTTTTATTATAATAGGTGACTGACAGCACCTGTGTATTCTTTGAGCAGGAGTTTGATCACTGGTTTTTCCTTCTGAAGTCGGAGTCAGGGGCAGTCTCGCAATGATTGATGACAGTAGTCTCTGACCTGTTTAGTGTTTGGACAGGTATTTTCTTGAAAATTTCAGTGTGATTATGTTCTGGGGTTAATCCTTTCTGTGCTGGAGGAGTGCTCAGGTCAGGTGCTCCTCCGACCGGGACAGCAGTCAATCACAGGTAGTCAAACAGCAGGCAGGATTGGTTTATGGGAGCAAAGGCACGCCACCCTGCAAACTGATCTGGGGTTTTTCTACCCCGATTTAATTTCATAATGGTGCGCCCTCTGCAGCACTGATCCATGGACTCAGCAGAAGACCGATCCGTCAGATTCTATTTGAATTTTTGATGTTCTGCGGAGGAGACTGTACCCTATTGGTTCTGTCATGTTCTCCAACACCAACCCCCCCACCGCCCACACGTGATTGATGGGACACGGATGGGCAGCCGTCTGCAGCCAAATCTGCAGCAGAACCAAGGTGAATATAGCTTAGCCTGCGCATCCTCACGTATATATAGTCAATTCAGGAGGTTGCAGACAAGATTTTTTGAAAGGGAAAAGGTAAATGTTAATCGAAATGTCATAACGTTTCTTCTGCGATTTCTAAGTAAAACTTGTTCTGCACAAAGACACAAACCAGACTGCAAAAAATGTTAATAGCATTTTAAGTTAATATTTTGTAAATGTCGGTATAGGCTATATCAGCCTACGTCCCGTCATGAAGTCAACCGACCGAATGAAGTCAAGGCGCAAATGACTCATGAGTCGTGAACCCAGCAATATACTGAAATAGTGGCATCATTTCGGGAGAAGCCAAAGCCCATAGACAAAAGCAGTTTCGTAAAAGTGTGTGTGTGTGTGTGTGTTTTTGTGTGTGTGTGTGTGTGTGTGTGTGTGTGTGTTTATTCCAGCGATAGACCAGCCCCTGTCCCGTGGAACCCACGTACATGCTATTTTTCCCAGCCGGTTATTTTGAATGAATGACCTTATCATCAAATAAGAATTAAGTATTCACTTAATATTTTTACATTTCCCCAATCTCTTGGAAAAACAAATAAGGGAGAAATCATAATTAAAATGCACGCTCGTGACTGAATTACCTACTCTGACGAAGAGCAGCTGTAACACATTTGTGATAATTTACAACAGTTGAAATAAAACCAACGCCTGAATCAAACCTAATTCGCTTAGAGGGCGGGCGGATGCTTCAGATCCGTAAACAGTCGCTCCGGGGACTTTGGGGGGGCCGTTTTAAGTAGCCTATTGGGTCACCGTTACTCATTTCGCGAATTTGTGAAGTGCGGTTTTTCCCCAAAATAAAAGGCATCAGTAACCGAAGCCCTCCTTGATCGGAGATCCTTGATAGCTGAAGTAAGTGTTTTTTCTGACATAAACCCCAAAACGTTCCGTTTCTCCTCGGTACTATTGCGGCTGTTTTCCAGGCTGCTGGCGGTCTCCTCAGACTGATGCTTACGGAGATCAGATAAAATGCTCAGATGAAATACGTGATCTGCTGTAAGAGACCCTGCCAGTTTACTTTGGCCCGGTTGAATGGCTCGAGTTTTTTTAAATTTTCATTGAATTTATATGAAACTATATTGGTATAGGTTAGACGGTGTCTACGTAGGGCTCCGTTTCAGACCGGAGAGAATGAATGATCGCTCCGAGCACTACCATTATCTACGCGAATTAAAGATGTTATGGACTGTAAATTGGCACCATTTATTAGAAACCATTGCTCTTATTCGTGAAACTTGTAAAAATTCGACTGGTATTTCATTTTTGTGGACTTGAAACTCTCTAATGAGCCTGGATCTTCCGTGTGTTTTCAAAGTTTTCTATCAGGTAATCTCCCACGAATCAATGCCCACTTGGTTCAAAACATGAAAATTCAGAAAGTAAAAATGAACCTAATCTCTGGGCTCCCTTCCCGTAAGAATAATTTGTAATTCCTTCATCAACAATGACAGACTGGGAACTGTTCCATGGCAGTCCAGCCCAGCACTGCTGTCGGAGTCACATGGGGTATTCGCTTGTGTACGGTCTATTTCCCTGTGACTAGTGTTATGGGTTTACCCGACCACAAGAGGGCAACTTGAGCCACTTCTGCCACATGGGCAATCCCAGGGCATCCCACCACTTCACCCCTATGGGGTCCCCACTCTGCACACACGTGAAGGCTCTGGAAGGTGTGGCTTTCATTCAGGCTCCTCTCTCCCATGCAGTGGATGGAGAATCCATTTCATGTTCACATGCGTTTGTAGTGAGCACATGCATCCAATTAACTTCTCATAATTACTGGAGGGAGAGGTTGCTAAATTGTGTGTAGGTGTGAATGGTGTTTGTGGCCTGTGATGAGTTGGCGCCCTGTCCTGCACTCTCAGAAAAAAGGGTACCGGTTTGTACCATTGCTTGTCACTGGGGCTGTGCTCTCAAGGGTCTGCCATTTGTGCCTTTAGCTGTACTGTAGATAATTGTACCTTTCAAGGTTAAGAAATTGACATTAAGGAACCCTTTGGACCATTGGTGGTATATTAATGTTTGTACCTTGTTGATGTTTCTCAGAGTCCATTTCTGTACCTTTAAACATTTAATTATGTAAAGATAAGGGTACAATTGGCAGATCCTTGAGGGTACAGCCACAGTGAAATGCAAAGGTACAGACTGGTACCACTTTTTCTGAGCGTGTAGGGGTTATTCCCTGTCTTGTGTCTGTAGCCTCCAGGATAGGTTCTGGACTCTCATGACCCTGAACAGGACAAGTGGGCACAGAAAATGGATGGATAGATGGAAAAACTAAACAGTTATAAAAAAAAAACAAGTATTTTGATGCAGGATGACCAGTGGATACTAGTTAGCACAAGTGGTAACATCTGAAAATGAGATGCCTTAAGTGCACTTTTCCACCACACCAGATACTGTACTTCAAGAAAGTACCAAAAGTACGGTACTTCAAAGTGTTGGTTTTCCAGTACCGTAAAAACTGGTACTGGCCCCGAATGACATCACAACACGAGGCAGGGTATTTTGTACTGAATTCAAAAAAATGGTTGGCTGATGTGATATTAATACCAACATCGCATGTTACACACACTTCGCAAGGACTGCGATAGTCAGCTAGTCTGCCTTTTTTATACCTTCATGCTGTATGCACATTATAGCACGTGGCAGTTTCAGTTTCGCTTAAATATTTTTACTCTGTCATAGAATACAAAACTTATCAATTTTAATGATTAATTTTCAAGGTTATTGATTATGTTTAACATGTTCACGACCACCTCTCCTGGAGCCGACACCTTATCGTGGTGGAGGGGTTTGCGTGTTCCAATGATCCCAGGAGCTAAGTTGCCCGG
>JAODJU010000119.1:22895643-22910244 GCA_026776725.1 Gnathonemus echidnorhynchus | reverse complement strand
GGGGGGGGAGAATCAGTGTCCCTCTATAACTGGGGGGAAATCAGTGTCTCTTTATAACTGGGGGGGAGGGGTCCCATTTCCCCACCATCTGTGCCCCTCAGAAGAGCTTCACCTAGCTAGAGGCCTCTGTCATCTCTTTCACAAGGGGAAGCCCCACAATGCCCAGCTTCAGCCACTCTTGTTGGTGCCATTAGACTGATGGAGCTGCACCAGTGGCATGTGAGAAACAGCAGAACGGCGCCCCCTACCCTCGAATTGGCTGCATGAGAAGGATAGAACGTTAGTGGTGCTGAACTGCAGCAGCAGCAGACATTGGCTTGGCTACTAGGACAGTTTCCTACAGCGAACCATCATTTGTCAGCTTGTATACTGCATGCTTCAGTTACCGCGGTAAATCATGAACGGCACCGGCTGACAGTGTCGGTAGGTAAATCAGACCCACTGTAAACGTGGATAAAATAGCTAGTTCGTCATGGTTTGGACTATGAGTGCTTCATAGGTTTTTTTCCCAGCGGCATTTCAGTAATATAATCCATCTGCCCATTTTATAATGGGGGGGGGGGGGGGTTTGGGGGCTCTTCCAGGCAGCGTAGGGAGCAAGGCTGGAGTACGTCCTGGACAGGCTGTCAGTCCGTCACTGGGACAAACGGAGAATTATTCTGTGATCCCTTTGAAGATGATGGAATATAATTGCTATAAAATAATTTCTGTAGGATGTACCAGTAACAAATGCTGCTCTATATAAAAATGTCCTGATGATTAAAAGGCTGCAGGCGGGTGATGATGGATCACAGTCCATTGAGCCAGCTGCTGGAGATGGGGGGGGGCTGACGCGTGAATCACATGGGGACAGTCAATGATGTGGTAGCTGAAGGCCATATGTCACCTCCTGGGGCCAGCACCAGAAGCCAGACCACGCGGCCTAAGAGTTAAGTGAGCCACCCGGAAGCAGAACTACCCAGATCTTGCCTAATAAAAAGATGACTTTCAGAGGACATGCACGTCCTCGAGGGAGACCTGAGACAGAAACACCATGAACGTACAGACAGCAATTCAGGGCGATCAGGGTGACCAGAGAGCCTCCAAAAGGCTGAGTGGTTAGGATCCATCATCTGCTTAGCAGCATTGGGGAGATAAAACGGAACAGCAGACTTCATATCGGAGCAGATATTTGAAACCTAGACGTAAGCAGGTAGACTATTAAATAAAGCTCCCCTTTTTACTGCTAATTTTCTGTGAAGATCTTTCCCATGAAGCCGGTTATGTATACATCATTTACGGTGAAGGACTCATAGCATTTAAGAGTAAGAGCAGTGCTTATATCTGGGGTGACGTCTTTGCTTTGCGCTGCTCTGAATGGATATTAATTAAATGCCTTTTGGCGTTAACCCAAACCGTCCCAAGGTTTTTCCGTGTCCTCCTTGCAGCATCCAGAAGTTGTTTAATGTGGAGCGCGTCTTAAGATGAGCTTACGTTTTGTAAGGTCATCGGCACAGTTAATGCTGCAGGGACCCGGAGTGAGTTTCGCATCAGATTCTGCGGAGGTTGTCGGTGACACGGTGGTGCCCCGGGATTAGTGCTCTCCTGAGGCTCTTCTGCAGCACGCAAACATGGCCTCCGGTAATGAGGACGAAAGCCTAAGAGGACAGTTTAGTGCTAAGTTGCAGCTTCGCCGGCGGAGGCCCCAAGTCTCTAATCCTTCTGTAAAGCCCCACGTTATGAAGGAAAACTGTCAACCACTTTGAAATGTGGCCTCCTGTGGGCCGGTGATGTCGACATTTCATAAAAGAAAGCAATTTGGACTTTTTGGGGCAAGTAGGGTCAGCTTGTGCCAAAGTCACGCCAGCAGTCTGACAGAAGCGGCCACCTATGGTCCCTGCAGGCTTTTCGGCTAAATTTCTAATCATCCTTTCTATGCAGTACGATTTTCTGGGGACACATTTATCCTTTTCGCCAGTGACTTTGGTGTTCAAGGTTTTTTTTTTTTTTTTTTTTAGCCCCTTCCCCCAACCCCCCAAATGTGAGATTTTGTCAAAAAGTTTTATCGTAAAATGCTGTCTTCGCTTCGGTGGATTCTGACAACCAGCTGCGTTGTCACGTTCAAGGACAAAAATCAAAGATTTCTGTGGAGTGGTGACAGGGACCACAGCAAACCTACAGGGGCCCTTTCAAAGCTCACAGGCAAATTTTATGGTTCCCAAGACAATAGAGGCAAGCTTTGGGGAGTTTGGGGCAGCAATACACTCCCTGCACTTAACACACGCAAAGGATCACCTAAAGGTGACCTGAGGGGCCAACACCCACCCAAACTTTTTAGTAGAACCTTCTGAGATGTTTAGTAAACAACTACTCGAGCAGATGGGTCTTGCATTTGCCTGTTTTTTTTAGACATAAATCAGTCGACTGTGTTAGCGAAGCTGCTTTAAAGCTAGCGACGGATTGTTCATTCCCGAATGCAAATCACTGACAGTCATCGTTAAATTAATGAGCCCGTTTCTGAGCGTGAACAGTGTGCACATAAACAGGCCGATTTAAAACAAAGATCTGACACGGTGAAAGTAAACATCACACTTAGTCTATTTACTAGCGTTTAAATGAGACCATTCGGTGGCGGTGTGATGTGACTGGTTCTAATTTCTGTCAAAACATTACAATGAATAAACTATATTTGCTTTCCTATATTTGCTTTCCAAATCCCTGGAGGTGATTTGTAGGAGGTGAAGATGACAATCTTTTCTGCTTCCAGCTTTTTTTTTTTTGAAGCAGTGTGTCCTCTTTGCATTTTTATATTTGTTTCACGCCGTCCTTGCTTTTGCGGGGATGCCCACTGTAAGCATGGTGGACATAGCAATTCTTAATGAATGATGCCTGCTTTTCCCCCTTGTTTTAAGCTGGCCTATTGACATGTATCACACAGTGTGTACCCTATTACCATATCATTTGCAATATCTTCTCCAGGCAAAAAACCAAGACTGATGCTCAGGGACGTGCTGGGGGGGGGGGGGGGTGGGCTGTGGGTGCCCGAATGCCTGGCCTGAATGATTGAAAATGCCTCCCATTATATATTATCAGTCCCTATGTTCAATCACCGATAATCACGCAAAATTTACAGAGGAAGACTAACCCCCTTTGCTTGGCAAATTGTCCTCCCCACCCCAGGTCGAGAACCCACCCCTCAAAAGGCCCCACTGATGTTCAAGGGGTTTTGGGTTCTTTCTGCTACAGTGCAAGTGGTTTATAAAGTAGAAAATGATATTTAAATCTGACTTGAGATTAATCATCTCTATGTCACTCCCCTCAACAGTGTGCTCTGGCTGAGCTGTCAGTCAGAAAATAAGTTATTGATTGGTAGATATAAATATTTATGAATGACAAACTGGGATTATCACTGGGAGTGAGAATTTGCCTGGTGACAGAGTCACTGATACGGAAAACACAAGGTCAGGCAGATCAGCTGAGGATGTGCTCCTTAATGTGTTTAAAAAAGATAGGCAGTCTTCAGGCAGGGTCAGAATTCCGACTTGCTGGGGCCTGTCTGACACACAGCTCACATTTCTGATTCTCTTGTTGGTTCTCTGTCCGTTTGTCTGACTGAAAGAGGCTCTGTCAGGCAGTAGATGTTCCCTGTGGTCTCCTATCTCTAACCTCCTATTTCACTCTCCTCTCCTTTGGTTCTTCACTTGAACCTTTTCAGATGTTTTCTTTTTGTGTTAGAAGCCCGTCAGAGGCCTTTGGTGTCCTGATCATGAAGACCTTCAGGCACATCCTGTTCTTACAGGCTGTTTCATGGTTAAAGAAAATTACTGTTTGTGTTTAATTGCTGTTAAATGGTTTTTTTCTGATGCACATTTCATGACTTAATCAGCTAATTACATCTGCAGTCGCAGTATTCAGTAGTTGATTCTCTTGGTTTTCCTCTTCTTGCATCGTGCTGATGCCCCGGGCCTCGACCAGCTGTGTGTAACACCGCGTGAAATGCAGATACTCGTTTCTAACCTGCAGCCCCCGCATGTCCCGCACCGGCCGGCTGGAAGCCCCTCCTGTCTTTTGGCCCCTGTCTGGTCCTTGGCTTGTGCCCCTTTCCTGGAGCAGGCAGCCATGGCGGAGCGTGGTGTCCATGTTTCCGGTGGAAGCCGCATCTCGGTATGACAGACTCGCAGCACAACGCGGAAATTACTCGCCGCGGCAATGGGGCAGTCACATAGCTTGACTCTGCCCCCCCGGTGCTTCATGCCATTAAGAAACACATCCGACTCAGAGAGCGTGTGACATAACAGCTGTGAGGCTGCAGCTGGGAGCAGGATGGCGATGGATAGGGTGTGTAGATTCTGAATCACTGACAACGATGCCTTTTAGTAAAAGTCATTATGCTGAGATCAGTTATTACAATTAATGCAAGTCTTGTCTCTGGAAAAACCCATGTAATTAAGGTTTTTTTCCCCCTTGGCAGCTGTAATGATGGGCTTCCCACCAAAATGATGGGCTGCATTTTTATCTGAACAAAAGGACATACTGTTCAAGATAAACTGGTCCAGTGCTAAGTCAAAGGGATTATATGTTGGTCGGCAGGATTGTTTGTGTGTGTGTGTTTGTGTGATTAAGTTTCTATTACATTGTTGGGACCAGATGACCCCCACAAAGTGATAAAAAACGGTTCTTTTTCAGGTCTCCACAAAGATCTGTGACTGCAATCAAAAACTATTTAGTTTAGTTACTTATGGTTAAGGTTAGGACTGGGTAGCGGTTAAGGTTGTCTTGTTGGGATTAGTTTTCCCATAGAAATGAATGAAGAGTCCCCACAAAGATATAACAACCTGTGCGTGTGTGTGTGTGTGCGCGTATTTACATAGATCACATTTGGGGACCAAAATGTCCCCAAAGTCTGGTAAAGCCTGAAACTTCCTTACCTTTGGGGACATTTTTCTGTTCCCCATTTGGATAACCTCAATTTTATAAAAAATCTGTGAATGCAATCAAAAAACTAAAAATGCCAAAAGTCTTGTATTTTGTTTGGTTACTTATGGTTAAGGTTAGGGCTGGGTAGGGGATAAGGCTGTCGTGATTAGGATTAGGGTTTTTCCCACAGAAATGAATGGAAGATCCACATTTAGATAGGTACTGTACGCCAACGTGTGTGTGTGTGTGTGTGTGTGTGTGTCCGCGTGTTCTCACACCCTCTAGGCTGAGTTGAAAGCTGGGGACATGTCGGCATGTGAAGCAGAGGGTCTCAAATGACGGTGCAAGAGCCCAGGAGAGAGAGACAGGAATCTCAGGAAGGTCTCACAGCTCGCAGATTCTGCTCTTCCCCAACGAACTTTAGCAGTAAATGAGCAAACAATAGTAGTGCTTGATTGTCAGGCAGCTGCAACAGAGGCTTTAAGTAATCTCACATCCGTAATCTCACATCTGTAATCTCACATCTGTAATCTCACATCTGTAATCTCACATCCGTTTCTGACCCCACCAGCCATTAGGATGATGCCAGGCTAAATGAGATTAAATCGGTGGTTGAAAAACCCACCTTGTGCTTTACCACAGATTTTGGAGGGGATGGCTTTGGGGACAAAGCTGAAGACACGTCACAGTGCAAATAAGGGGCAAGGTGTAATATAATGGATGTGTGTGAAATGTGACGAGAATCGTTTTCTTATTTTGCATTACAAAACTCACAAGTGTTTTGTGTATAATTGTCTCATTTCTCGGTGATCATCTGAGCTTTATTCTAGTGAGCGCTCGAATGTGCTCCCAGAGACGATGGCTGACTTGGAGAAAACAAATGCAGAAACAAGGCGGCCAATGAGTATTCTGCTCTCATTCAGATTGTAATCTTCATTTCATGAATTATCCAGTAAGCCGTAATTACTCTCTCACAAATGAATTCTAAAACAAAATAATAATAAAATTGGACGCAGCATAAAGCTTCTGCTGTTACCGTTATCAGAGTTTGTCTCTCTTCCTGAGAGGAAGACGGATCTCGGAACAGTCGATGTAAGATACGAGCACGCTGACATTTTCTCATGTATATCGTGCCGCTTGTCAATGCCAAACACATGATAGATTTTTCTCATTTTGCTGCCCCGTTTCACATGAAAGGGTGACATCTGTGGTCTCCCGCAGCCGGAGGGTTTCTCTGATAGATATCCTCTGGCGTAACGCTTGTGTACTTTAGGGGCTGAAGCTATGAGGATGGCGGCTCCCTTTCTTCCAGCCTGTGTCCCCAGGACTCGGGCAGCCCGAGATTCTGATGCTGGTCACCAGTGTTGAATGAAAGTATGTTTACATCAGATAGGGTGCGTCTAACAATGTGGATGAAAGAGTTCAGGCTGCCTGCCCAAAATGTTCCAAAGACAAGGCTCTTGTGTGTCAGATTAACGGTGTGTGACGCCCCCTTATATGCTTCCAACGCAGTGCATCACTCTGGTGCAGAGTTTGTCATCATAAAACTGACGATGTGGGTAAGAAGAGAGACTTTTGTCACTCCACCGCAGTATGTGCACACAGTCCCTGAGGTGCTACTTGTTTTGTTGTTATTTAGTGTCTGTTCTTATCTTTAATTGGAATGATTTTTTTTCCCCAGACATGATTGTATATTTGGACATTGGCCTGCACTTTATGCATGCAGTGCATTAGAAACACTGCGAACTCTGTCTGAATACTGTCGTTATCAAAATGTGTCCAGAGATAATTGTGGGCCAAGCGGTATGGGAAATGTGCTTCGCTGAGAGAGAGGTTTGTAAACGCTAGTTCTGCAATTCTGAGTTGTCTGGCCCCTAAGCAGTGACACTGCGAGATAATCGATGCTACTGACAGACATGAAAAAGAATATTCCCCGCAGCGCTGTCTAATTATGTTCAGGGGAATTTAACACTTGATTTTTACATCCAGTACCTGGCACAGTGTTTCCTAAAAGTCACGTGATCAACGTTTTGGAAATAACCCTGTAAATATCAAGCCTGTTGCATTGCAATGGCTTCTAACATCGTGCTGCAATGTACACCACACGATTTGCTTACATATTCTTAACTGTAACAACATGGGATGTTTCTGAGTTAGGGAACACAGTGGTGCAGTGATTAGCACTGTTGCCTCACACATCTGGGATCAGGGTTTGAGTTTCTGAGATCCTGGATCCATGTGTGTGGATGCATGTTGTTCCCATGTCAGCATGGGGTTGCCTCTGGCTACTCCAGTTTGCCCCTGCAGTGTGAAAAAGTGCCGAGGTGAATTGCAGTTACCAAATTGTCCGTAGGTGTGAATGGTGTGTGCGTGCACTGCAATGGGATGTCACCCCATCCTGTCTCATTCCCAGCCTTGGTCCCTTAGATTCCAGGATAGGCTGCGACCCTAATAGGAAAAGCGGGTATAGAAGATGGATGGATGGATGGATGGGTGGATGGATGTTTCTGAGTTTGGGGTCAGTTGCTTCTGTTGGGGTTGTGGGGGGACAGCTTGTGTTATGTGACTAGGCTGTAATATTTTGTTTGTAAAAAAGGTGGTGGCCATTTTTCTGAACACCTTGTTTATCTCACATGATCTTGTCATATTTCTTGAACATCATTGCCCACAGACCAACTATACATCCATGAAGCATGAAATTGGGAGGTTTGCACTGATTATTACCTAAGGATGGATGTGCTGCTTCTTCCCCGTGTACCTGACTCCCCTTCAGAAGACTATCATTGCTGTAAGGCTACCAGTATTTTCTCGCGGAGCTTTGTAATAGATGTAAATAAGCTTTGATCTCTCGCTTCTCAGATCGACTCCCGTGAAAGTTTCCAGTGTCTTGTACCAGCCTCTGGGCAGGTGTTATGACCTCATTCTTTTATCGGCCCCAAAAAAGGTTCCCATAGAAACACTGCAGAAAGCCCAGTGTGAGCTTGACGTTAGCGATTAGTCAGTCATGCAACACTTAACACAGCCGCCCACGGCACGCCATAGCCAGTGGCGACTGGATCAGTGATTCTTTGTGCATGGTGCATGTGGCTTTATATACATCCGACCTTTAAGTGTGTACTGGTGTGACCTCAGCTGCCTGACACTAGTAGTGGAGTCAGGTTGTGAAGTCACTGTTCAGCTGGGGCTTTTTATTCGAGGAGACTTGGTCACCCGTTTGCACGCTTGCATATCTCACTGCTGCAGATCCGGCTAAACGCCATGATTAGCGTCCACGGGGGCCCTCAGTGACCCGCACCCTTGGCACAGGAGAGTGACGTGCACTGTTCACACGCTCCATATGTGTGTAGCATTGAACAGTCACTATGTAGTATTACTTCTCATGCTATAAACTCTTATCTGGGCGACTTTATTTTCACGCCGTTCGTCTTGTGGTGAACGACGTCTTTCACTCCTATGGGATGGATCTTTCATCCCGGGAGAGAGCTCACAGAGTTTTGTGCTCTGCTGTCATGGCGACCGCATCTGGATGATGGTTGACAGACTGCCGGTGAGAGGTGCTGGATGTTCAGGCTGATTCTAATCACCCCTCCACATTGGGTGTCTTCTGCAGTGCTTTTAATGTTTAAATTGATTTTGGATTCACTGAATTCAAATTGTGGAAGCTGTTTTTTTTTTTCCTTTAGTGTACTAAATCCCTTTAAAATATTATATAGCAGTAGAAAATAGTTTTTTAAGGTCTATTTGCTTTAAGTGCAAAGCATGTCCGTGACATGAACAGGATGTGGACCGTCTTTCTTTTTTCCCCGTCTTGCAATTCTGCTTGTTTATTGAAAAGCCTTTCCCATCTCCCTCCTGCCTCTGTTCGCTCGGAAAAGTGAATTTGCTGAATGAAGCTGTTCGCAAACACGCCGGTACGTTGCGCCCGTCCCCGCGGTCCCGCCCCACGATGGCATTAGCTCTCGGACGATCAGTGACTGATCACACGGGCTGGCGTCTGAATGAGCTCCCGGGCACACAGATGTGCCTGAGACCCGTCAGGTTTGTAAAGTCGTCGCCTGCCGATGTAACAGGCATAATGACTAACGCTGAGCTCCGGCCTTCACAGAATATCTAAGCTCCTTAATGCCGGTTAATATGGAGGAGCCGGTGGCGTGTAAACGTGGCAAATTGACACTCATGCCGAGGCGTCGATATTAATTATCATGCCAGCTCACGGCAAGGGCAGGCAAATCAGCAGTGAATATATCGCGGGTGACAGGGCAGACCAATTAGTAGGCCAGATACTCAAATAAAGGGGGCCGCTGGTCCTGGGCAGCTATTGTTAGGTCTCCGTGACATTGGGACTGTCCTGGGTGGACCTGCGCTGATACCTTTAGCAAGAGATTAAGAGATGCATCACTTTAGCAGCTCTCAAATGCATTTCGACTTCCCTAAGTTTTCGTGACTAAATTCGGGCATACGAGCAGAAGATCCTTTCTTAGGGGAGTATGATCCAAGGAAATCTACCAAACTGTGCCACAAATGGGTGTCTGTGGGTTATAGTTAAGCCCCCCCCTCCAGGCCTCTGGCAATGAAAAGGACATTTTAATTCATTTTCGTAGCTTCAACAATGCATGTCCATGCTGAGAAATCTTTCCGTCCTTTTCACGTCCCATTCCAGACCATGGAAATGAAGGGCCAGGCTAACACTCTGTCAGGTGACTGGAAATTAGTCACATTGAAATCGGTTCTTTTATAAGGCAGATTCCTGGGTAATGAACCTACTATTAAACATGGAAATTCTGCTTTAAATTGCGCCTTCTGCTGTTGATTAAGGCTACTTTCTTGCAGTTAAATGAACTTTTTCATCTATGAACGGACTGGCCAGCTAAGGTTTTGTATTCCAGAGATGGAGGGGCGGCACTGACCTCCAAAAGTGATACTTTTGTCTTGAAATACAAAAGCTGAGCCCATCTCTCTGGTACGGCTCCCCTCTGCCCTTCTGCTCCCAGGGTCACTAGCAAACTCGCATGAAAGCCACAGCAGACTCGTGTGAGTGTACAACGTGAGCGTGACATCATTATGCGAAAGTCCAAAGAGACTGATTTCAGCCATTAAACTATCATCTACCGCTACATTAATGCAGGCAACATAGCTGACCCCCTTTATCACTTTTTCCCATGTATTACCTCCTTTCTTTTTTAATAAAAGCTGCTGGATCCCATTTTCAGGCCTTTTGAAACTGTTAACCCTTACTGACATCCTCCCGAGCATCTCCCGCACAAACGCGCCAATGTGCCGCTCGTGATTAGCAGCAGGGAGCTAGCTTAGCTTAGTGCCGACTAGCGAGCCGCCCTCCTGGAGAGACCCGCACCGGCCACACGCCTCGGCTGCACGCCTCCGTTTTTGCTGACCGCGAGCGCCTGCTCAGCCGTTAAATCGGGAGGTATATCTTTTTTGGAACAGCAGACTGAAGCTGCCCACAGCTCTCTGTAGACATGGGAGACCTCAGAACCACCGAAAATCTCACAGGAGTGTGGATTAGTGCCAGTCAGGGAAAAAATTGTTTTTACATTGTGTTCTCTGCATTTTGAGGATGCATAAGACTGTAGCAGAGAGATGATATATTGTCCTGCTAGGAAATTATTACTAGTATATTTATGTTATGGCAAGGAATGTTCCGGAAGAGGAGGGAGGGGTCAGCAGCCCTTACTGTAAATGAGAATATATATATATATATATATATATATAAAAGCTGGAAATATGCAAGGGATATGCTGCCCGGGAATAAATATGCCTTTAAAGTTTTCCTTTTGAAGTCCGAGTCAGATAACTGAAATATGAATTGATATGGTGCTGTGTTTATAGGCATGGTATTTAATACGGTGCTTCTGAGGTTCACCACTCTGTTTAGCTGCTGATAGTTTTTCTAGACCAATCCGTGCAGCACGCTTTGCTAAGCTGGACTCCACCTGAACTTTGAAAGCATTCGGCAATTTGTGTTGACAAAGTAAAGATTAAGAGGCTGCAAATCTGCTTGGGGGGGGGGGGCAGCTGAGTGGGGGGAGTCACCCGACTGATTTACAGTGGGATATTTGAGAGCGTCTGCCGTGATTTCCGCCAGATGACTAGAAGGCTTCTCCTGATTTGGAGACGTGGGGGGGGCACCCCGTCGAGCAGGTTGTCTTCAGCTCAGGGGGACATGCGATGCAAATTGGCTGCGCTGGAGCCTCGTTCCGCAGCTGGCGGGTCCCGATAACGTTGCGCTTTCAGAGCATGCGGTGCGCGGGAGATGCATGTTCAGCGCTCTTCCGAGTGTCCGCAGGAGATGCGGATGTACGATCACCTGCGCCAAAACCCACGCTGGCACCCGCAATCAGACTGCCGGGAACTTTCCACCAAGCTCTTATTGTCCGATAACGTCCAGCTGCAAGGTATGTGCAGGGAGCTGATTCAGGAGGTCCAGTCTAAAATCTGTGGCATACTATTTTGAAAAATTGCACAGAAAGTTCTTTTCTGTGATCTGAGCTTCAGAAGGCCTTTGGGTGAGGACGTCACGGTGTTAGGGGTCCGTTTTCTGGGAAGCTGGTTGTAGAAATGTGCGTTACGGCTAACAAATGTGCCTGCTGAGCCGCCCCTTCTGTGGGGCTTGGCATGTTTCCATACGGCTCTCTGCGGAGTGTCTCGCATTGTCCCGGAACAGCAGCCTCTCGTGCTGCGTCTGAGACGCGTCGAGAAGATCCTATTAGTCACGGTTGCATGGCAACAACGGTGGTAAACGGTGACGAATGACTCCCCGCTGAGAAATTCCCAGAATCCCTCTGCAAATACCTCAGCTTTAATCAGAGCGACACACACACGCTCCATCCCCTCCCCCATCCCCCCACCCGAGGCTCTCGGTGTTTACTCATAAAAGTGACGCTCGCTCCTGAGTGCGTTTGACGCAGTCAGTGGCGTTTGAGGTGCACGGCAAACATGTGGGGGTGCGTCTGTGTCGACTTCCTGGATGGTCCCGAATCGACTTCGTAAATAAATACTGCGCCCCCTGGGCTCCCGGGATGTTACTGCCTGTGCCACTTGTAAAACTGAAAAAGGATGATTGTCAGTGAGGCTATGATATGTTTGATCCATTCTGAAGTTCTGCAAGGTGAACATTGATTTGTCAGGATGTGTGAGGATGAACTGTTCACAATGAGAGGCAACTTAGACAGTAAATGCTGGAAGTCAGAGCCCCATTTTACCTAGTGCTCCAACCTGCCCGCTCTCCCCCTCGCCCCGAATGTTTTGGCAGCCAATGGCAGTGCCTCTCTCTCTCTCTCTCTCCTCCCTCCCCAGAGACTCTGATGAATATCAGCTCTTCTGTCATTTGATCCTCTGCCCTGTTGCCCCACGGACTGAATGGAGATGGACTTAACACTAAACAGACATCCAGGCTCTTCGGCCAGCTTTGCCCGTGGCCGGGAAGCCACCGCAGCGTCCTCCTGGAAAGCGCTCCCACCACCAACCGATTTGATTTCACTGAGCAGAGAGTAATGCATTTGCTAAGCGGCTAATTTGCTAGTTTTTCAAACCCGTCACAGCAGGTGTCCTTTTGCTAGTTACCTCACAGGTAGTGAAGACGGAGAGTGAGGCAGGAGGCAGCTGAAGGGGAATCAATTCTGGGGAGGGGGAGTAAATGCTGGGAGACGGGACACCGGGAGGAGGGCATCTAACAAATGGCTCGCATGCCCTCAACACCTCCCAGAATCCTTTTGTTGCCAAGTGCCTTTTCAATGTGCTTCTCCATCTGTGACTCAGCGTATTTTTTTCCATTCCTATATACTTGATCCACATACTCTGAATGTCTCTGGAAAGATGGTACCCTCTTATAAACGCTCTTAAGTCTTTGTGCTTAAGGACCCTCATTCACTTGTTGCTTAAAGTCCGAGATGCTGCCATAAATTTTTTTCGTAGCAGGTTCATTTAGTAAATCCTTCCTTCCAGTCTCTGGTGGTTTTTTTTGATATTTTCAGCATTCAAAGCTTTTTTTCCTTTGGGAGAAGTATTGAATTTATACTTCTTTAGCAAATCATCTTGTCTCAATTATTTCCACTAAAATGGCTTTTGAAGAAAAAAGTAATTGAGTTTGAAATGAGACCAAATGAGAGTCAAATGTGAAATGCTTTTTTTTTTTTTAATTATTATTATTTGCTGAAATGTGATCAGCTGAGGTCAGGAATATCTTTACAGGAATAAGCAGTGAGATTTTTCCGGTAATCCCTTTTCAGGGCTCTGGAGCAGCTATAGGGCTGGAGATGAGCCCTCATGACCCTCATCCTACACCCAATGCAGGCTTTTGTGGGGTTTTCAGAGATTTCGCCCTGCAATTTTCCATCTTTTTCATGATATTTTTCTGGTCAATGGCATGTCTCAGTGTAAAAGCAAGCAGAGTAGTTTCAGCAGATAAACAGAAGAAATGGGTTGTCATGTTCAGTTATCGTGTTCAGCGATGTCGAAGACACTGACATGGCTGTGTTAACACTCACCCTTTGAGTAAATGCATACCAGGCAGATCGATCTAAAGCTTAAACTCCACTGCTGATTGATTCGGCCAAGTTACAGTAGTCATTTTCGCCATTAAGCATAATGTATTTCTGAAGTAACACACTAAGGTTTCCCATGATTGATAAACTATGGCAAATATATAATTCAAATTAAAGTTATGTAGTGATGACAGGGGTGGTATGTTGCTTAGTGCTGTTACCTCACACCTCTGGGACCAGCTTTCTGTGTGGCGTTTACATGTTCTCCCAGGTTCACTGTGGGATTTCCTTTGGGTTCTCCTGACTGAGACCGAGGATCTCCAGTTTCACTATTTTTTTAAATTTTTTTATGAAACAGGGATAGAACATGCCACATAAAAGAATGGATACCTGGAATTTGGTTTTAAGTGTAATGGATGTGATGGTGCTGGCGTGTTGTGAACTGATGGCATCGTTCCAGATTATTATATATCTCACGGTGCCCATCAGCGGTCAAATGGGAGGCCAAGCAGCTTCTACAGGGCAGGTGTAAAAAAATTGTGTTGGTTCTCAGAGCCACATGGATACAGAGAACAATAATCAGTTTTTAAATTCTATCTTAACTGAACAATTCCACAAGCACAAGCTGCTTTAAGGTAAAATTTATTAAGCTTTGCTACTGGTGCTTCTGAGGTTGGACTCTGAGCCCGTGCTCTGGTCACGCCCCCTCTTCTGATAGCCATGCCCCCCACCCAGTAGTGACACCCCCTCACCAGGACTCTCTCATCCAAATTGTAAACCACTGCCCTACATTCCAAATGACTGACAGCTGCACTTCATCTTGTTAACTTCCTAGCTTATATAACTGGTCAGACTGGTTTCTTCTATGGGAAGTATTGATGACTGATGTCCAGTTACTGAGTGGATCTGCTCCCCTCTTTTCCAGAATCGAGTGCCCAGGCTCATTCCTGTTGGTTTCCTGCATGTTTCCCCTGCCTGGGGAGAGTGTGTAACTGACCCCTCTCTCAGCATGACCGCGCGTCCCGACCCCTCTCCTGGTATGATTGAGTGTCCCAACCATCCTCCCTGTGTGAGCGCCTGTCCCGATCCCTCTCCCTGTGTGAGCGCCTGTCCCGATCCCTCTCCCTGTGTGAGCGCCTGTCCCGATCCCTCTCTCGGTGTGAGCGCCTGTCCCGATCCCTCTCTCGGTGTGAGCGCCTGTCCC
>JAODJU010000119.1:22873255-22887364 GCA_026776725.1 Gnathonemus echidnorhynchus | reverse complement strand
CCTCACAAAGCAGGTCCCGGAGTGCCCTCGGTATAGCCGCCTCGTCCCTCACAAATCACGTTCCGGAGTGCCCTCGGTATAGCCGTATCGTCCCTCACACAGCAGGTCCCGGAGTGCCCTTGGTGCAACCTCCTGGTCCCCTACATGATGGGTCGCAGAATGCCCTCAGTACAGCCTCCTGGGCAGAGTTCCATCGGTGCAGTTTCCTGGTCCCTCACCTGTCAAGTCGTGGAGTGCCTTCAGTGCAGCCTCCTAGTCCCTCACCTGGTGGGTCGTGGAGTGCCTTCAGTGCAGTCTCTTCGTCCCTCATGTGGTGGTTCGGTTGTGCCCTTGGCACAGCCTCCTGGGGAGAGTGCCCAGGGTGCAGCCTCCTGGTCCCTCACATGGCGGGTCACGGATTGCACTCAGTGCAGCCACTTCATCCCTCACTTGGCGTGTTGCAGAGTGCGCTCAGTGCAGCCTCCTAGTCCCTCATGTGGTGGGTTGTGGAGTGCCCTCGGTGCAGACTCCTGGTCCATTACGTGGTGGGTCGGTGTGCCCTTGGCATAGTCTCATGGGCAGAATGCCCGCGGTGCAGCCTCCTGGTCCCTCATGTGCAGGGTCGCGGAGTGGCCTCAGTGCAACATCCTGGCTCCTCACAAGGTGGGTCGTTGAGTGCCCTTGGTGCAGCTTCTTCGTCCTTCATCTGGTGGGTCTCGGAGTGCCCTGAGTGGAGCCTTCTCGTCCTTCACGTGGTGAGTCAGTGTGCCCTCGGCACAGCCTCCTGGGCAGAGTCCCCTTGGTGCAACTTCCCGGTTGCTCACAGGGCAGGTCGCAGAGTGCCCTCAGTGTAGCCTCCTCCTCCCCCATACGGTGGGTCACGGAGTGTCCTTGGTCCAGCCTCCTGCTCCGTCACGTAGTGGGCAGCAGAGTGCCCTTGGTACTGCCCCCTGGTTCCTCACGTGGTGGGTTGATGTGCCCTCGGCACAGCCTCCTGGGCAGAGTGCCCTTGGTGCAACTTCCTGGTCCTTCAAAGGATGGGTCGGTATCCCCTCGGTGTAACCTCCTGGTCCCTCACATAGCAGGTTGCAGAGTGTCCTCGGTGCAGCCTCTTCATGCCTCATATAGCAGGTCATAGCGTATGCAGTCTCCTGATCTCTCACAGGGTGGGTCGCGGAATGCCCTTGGCACAGCCTCCTGGTCCCTCACATAGTGGGTCGCACAGTGCCCTCAGTGCAGTCTCTTCATCCCTCACATGGCGTGTCACAGAGTGAGCTCAGTGCAGCCTCCTGGTCCATCACGTGGTGGGTTGCGGAGTGCCCTCAGTGTAGTCTCCTCGTCAATCACATGGTGGGTCAGAGTGCCCTCGGCACAGCCTCCTGAGCAGAGTGCCCTCGGTGCAACTTCCTGGTCCCTCACATGGCGGGTCATGGAGTGCCCTCAGTGCAGCTTCTTGGTCCCTCACATGGCAGATTACGGAGTTCCCTCGGTACAGCCTCCTGGTCCCTCACCTGGCACAGTGCCCTCAGTGCAGCCTCCTGGTCCCTACTTGGCAGGTCGCAGAGTGGTCCGTCATGTGGTGGGTTGGTTGTGCCCTTGGCACAGCCGCCTGGGCAGAGTGCCCTCAGTGCAACTTTCTGGTCCCTCACATGGCAGGTTACGCAGTGCCCTCAGTGCAGGCAGCCTCTTCATCCTTCACATGGTAGGTCATGGAGTACACTCGGTGCAGCTTCCTGGTCCCTCACAAGGCAGGTCATGAAGTTCTCTTGGCGCAGCCTTCTGGTCCCTACTTGGCGTGTTGCAGAGTGCCCTTAGTGCAGCCTCCTGGTTTCTCACGTGGTGGGTCACGGAGTGCCTTCAGTGCAGACCCCTGGTCCCTCGTATGGTGGGTCATGGAGTGCCCTCAGTGCAGCCTCCTCGTTCCTCACATGGTGGAATGGTGTGCCCTTGGCACAGCCTCCTGGGCAGAGTGCCCTCGGTACAGCCGCCTCATCCCTCACAAAGCAGGTCCCGGAGTGCCCTTGGTACAGCCGCCTGGTCCCTCACAGGATAGGTCGGTGTGCCCTTGGCACAGCCTCCTGGGCAGAGTGCCCTTGGTGCAGCCGCCTTGTCCCTCACAAAGCATGTCCCGGAGTGCCCTCGGTACAGCCGCCTCGTCCCTTACAAAGCAGGTCCTGGAGTGCCCTTGGTACAGCTGCCTGGTCCCTCACAGGATAGGTCGGTGTCCCCTTGGTGCAGCCTCCTGATCCCTCACATGGCGGGTTGTGGAGTTTCCTCGGTTTGTAGCCTTCTCCTCCATATGGCGGGTCACGGATTGCCCTCGGGGCAGCCGCTTCATACCTCATATGGCAGGTTGTGGAGTACCCTTGGTGTAGCTTCCTGGTCCATCACAGGGTGGGTTGTGGAGTGCCCTCGGTGCAGCCTCCTGGTCCCTCACACAGCAGGTTGCCTTGCCAGGATGGTGGTGTGAGTTTACAGTTCAGTCAGCTCATGAGCTCGTTTGCATGGGTTGTGAGCTGGATTTCACATTGCTTCATTTGTTTGGGCTTTGCAGTGCTAATGTTTGCTGTTAAGCTCTGATTAATTGCAGGTGCCATGAATTATTGCATAGGTAAGGTTTTGTAATCCTTTTACAGAGTTACATATGCGGCATGCCCATGTTTAGTCCTGGAAAATTCCTGAATTTTGGAATGGGAAGGGCACTAGTGCTGAATGCTGGTCAATCCATTAGGTGACATAGGCAACCTCCTAGTAGCCATCTACTGTGGAGACACTGACTAATTTCACTGTGTCTCAGACGGGGGTGCTGGCAGTGAAGCTTGCCTGGGGTGCCACATAGGGTTTGACTGGTACTAACGGGCGCCTTTGGTAATTAAAGGCACACTGGCTTTTTGCCATATTGAGCGACGGACGCAGTCGGACCCTTACTGCGATTCGCACAAGAAGGCTGGTCTGGGCTGTGATGGATGGCAGCCTGTGTGAAGCTGACAGGAACATGATCTGCATTGCAAACAAACAGGGTTAGAGTGAGGGAGGGAAAGGGGGCACATACACACACGCACACACACACACAAACACACGCAGGGTTAGAGTGAGAATGAGGGAGGGAAAGGTGGCACACACACACACGCACACACACACACACATACACACACACACACACAAACACACAGCTCTGCACATGAACTTTTTATTAAATGAAACCTCACTGCCCTGGTCCTACTACATCTGCAGGATTGTGAACTGAACCTTTCTATTGTAATAACTGCATACCCATGTTTAAAAAGAAGAAAACCACGAAAAAGATCATCAATGTTTGTGGATGCAGCCGGAAATGGCGATGCACATAAAACATGCCTCTGCAGTCCGATAATGTGTAGGAACGCTTCCAGGTTTTAAATGATGGACTCAAAACAAGTATGGAAATGTTATTTTCTCCTTGACTGAGCGCTGCTGAAGAACCAGATGTGAGATGATCGTTCTGACAGGGGAGATGGTTGTGGGCACCATTCGCTTCCAGCTCTTCCTTACCTGTCTGCTGAGACTAATCAGACAGAACAGTACAACCGCTGCTGAATATTTCCCTAAACAAGGGGACGCTGGGGATGGGGGGGGGGGGTGCCATTGTACCCTGAGAGGCCTTTTTGTTAGCCGGTTACCTCTGCAACTCTTCAGATGTCAAGGACTGTTTGCATCATTTAATTCGCAATATATATACAAAGACATCCAAGCACAGCCGAATCCTATGGAGCTGAATACAGGGATGCACGCATTGGTTTGACTTTTTGCCTCCACAGGTCAGGTTTGAAGCACAGTATGTTTCATAGTCTTCATTCATAAATGCCTCTTCAGAGCGAGAGAAGATGCCTGATCTTGTCACTGAGGAATCTGGCCACTCTCAGGACCCATAGGTGACCTCCAACTGCCTGTTTAATTGTTCCTTTTATTTTGGTTGCTTTTAAGATTTCTCCAAAGGCCCTTTTGCACACTCCTCACCTGACCCACCAAGGGTGAATTTTTCTTTCTTTACTATTTGAGTGGACAACAGAAACACTGGCCATTATAGTGTTTGAGGTTTCATGCCTATATATGCGCGGCCTGGTGGCTAGTCTTCACTGATTACACACCAGTAAGAGCAGAGTGTGAAGGTTGAATTAGCAGAGCAATATCACAGCTGTACATAAAATATTGCAATCCACACAACATAATGGGAAATAAACCGGAGCTCAGAAGAGGACAAATTGTTGGTGTACGTCTAGCTGGTGCATCTGTGACCAGGACGGCAAGTCTTTGTGGTGCATCGTATTCAAGGTAATGTCAGCATACCACCACAAAGGACAGCTTACATCCGACAGGGGTAACCGGACAGAAGAGGGAGCTGTCTGAAAGGGATGCCCAGGTACCAACCAGGACTGTATCCAAAAAGCCAAGGACATACCTGGAAATTCAGAGCCCCTGATAAAATGTCACCTTGCCCATATTACATATTCAAGGGCTTATATAATCAATATTTAAGCCCCTGTCAGGTGCTGGGCCCCCCGAATCTGTCAGGGTATCCATATCCCTCAGATGCCCCTGTCCACAGCTGCCCAACTCGCTACAAAATTCTCTCTGCTGTTTCTACCGAACTGTCTGTCAGGAGCTATAAAGACACAACATTCATCATCGGGCTGTTATAGCCAAACCTTGGTTCACTCGTGCCAAATGCCGGTTTCAGTGGTGCCAGCAGCACAAATCTTGGGCTATGGACAATGTGAAACGTGTTGCTCTCAGTCCACTTTTGCTGTCCACATACCGTAGAGTTACGGTGTGCTGAAGCCCCAGAGAGGTTTACCACCTGGACTGTTGTGTACCCAGAGTGCAGCTCCATTTATGTACATTAGCGTTTGTACATATTCCGTCTCCATGTGATGCAAATGAAGTGGTAGCTTACTTTTCTATAGCTATTGTTAACGTTAATAAACTTAGCTTGATAGTAGGATTTGCCGACATCGTTATCTCCTTGTAAAAAAGTTTACAATTTGTTGCTTTATTTGAAATTTAACTTTAATTCGAACTTTTGTTTAGGTCAGTTCTGACCTGGTTTGTCATGCAAATAATTAATAGGACACACTGTATGATACAAACACATTTTCATAGCTGTCTGTTATATAGGACATAAAGTATGAAGTATATACCAGAGATGCCAAGCTACTGAGGTAAAGGGTTGGACTGGTCTGGGTTGGAGGCCCAGAATCTCTAGTGGCTCCCTTGAGTGGAATCAAAATCCAGTTTGTCTTTTCCACTGCTCCCCCCAGATCTGTGTTCGTTTTTAATTGGCGTCCTACAGGTCATCTGCTACCTTGGCCAGCAAACCAGCAGGGCGTAGGGATGCAGCCTTTACTGGCACCTACTGACAGAGCGTCAGGTGTCTTTCAGCTGGGGGGAGGGACGGGGCTGTTGTCCTGATGTCATCCTTACGTGTTAGAAAGGGAAACTTAGAAAAGGTCCTTCAGAAAATCCCTGACAGCCTACAATCTGTTGGTCTCCAGGGATTCGCATGCTCTGCTCCTCCGTGGAAATACAGCCCATCTCGGGCTTGCGTAATTTCGCTGGGATAAGAAGAAGCCAGGAGAAGCGGCAGCTGTCTGTCACCTCGGGCCAGGTGATGCTTCCATGTAGTGTCTGATTTCCGCTCCTGACGTTTCCATTTGGCAGCTGATTCCCCGCGTTTATCTGTGGGCACGTAATTCACATCCGATGGCCGGGGGAATTGGCCCAGGATTTCCACGGAGACATACATGGGCTTCTTTCCCGTTTTATTCCACTTTTATTCCCCCTGAGCACTGTGACTCCTGCTCAGGAGATAAGATCATTTCTGCCACCAACAGACAGGAAAATGAAAGATTAACAGCGAGAAAAATCTATGGATTAATATTAAATACATCCTCTTCCTCCTTAATCTGCTTTTATTCAACATCAGGGGTGTCTGTGTGAAATTGAATTCTGCAGTTGAATCCCGTTATGTGTTAAGTTGTGTTTAACGGCATCCGTGGCTGTGGGCACGATGTCATCTGACCCCTGGACTGGAGCAGGGTGCCTTTTTTTTGGCGGTTTGCGATGTGAGGTGTGGTGATTGGCTGCCCACCTGCCATCCATGGTGACACGTTTGCACGTTGCCCATACAACTTGGCATCGCACGCCCACTGCTGTGATGCTGCCCCATCCGCGGGGTCACTTTTCACGGACAGCAAGGTGTAAATGCCCCGGAGCTCAAAGCTCAACCGTACTGCGCCAACAAACACCCTTCTGGAAATTCCTGAAGGCTGTCCCGCATGCTTGCGATGGACAGCCAGTAGACTGCTGTGGTCTGCACTGAGTGACTTTGACAGGCCTGTCTTCCCCGTAACTATTTAACTGGGTGTAACAAATCATCCGCGGACTGAATGTTTCATTAAACATTTAAACACAGCATTTTCAACAGAGAGGTTCTCAACAGTTGTTGTTGATGATGATGACGGCCAGAGGTAGATAGTTTAGTCCAGTAAGTAAAAATTCAGACCAAGATTTTAATTCTACAAACCAGATGAGTATAAAATGTCACAGAGTACTCAGCTGGTTGGTTGAAACAAAATCTTGGTCTGGACTTCTACTCTCTGGACCTGAACTACCCACCTCTAATGACGTAAGACTGCTTCTGTCTTCTGGAAATAAGGACCAGAAGGTGACTCTGTGAGGCGGCAGGTCTCACGTGGGACCCCCCCTGTCCTTCCTGACAGGGGGACAGTGTCACACAGTGACACAACAGGGCCTGAAAGGGGGGAAGGTGGTGGACGGCGAGAATGAAAATCCACACTTGTGTTACAGAGAGAGAGAGAGTGCTGGTTCAGCCCTGAGTGAATGTTTCCACCCTCTGCATTATCCCCCTTGAGGCAGTGCACTTTGCTGAATTGTTCTTTGGTAAAAATCTTCAACAGTATACAGTATTTTTTTCCCTACTTTAGTTACCTGACCAGCTCCATTCCTTGTTAGGAAATTTCTTTACACACTGCAGCAGAGCTGGGTGGTGGTGCCATCAACCTGCAGGTACCTGACAGCCCTGTAGGAGGTGCTGGAACTGTAGCCAGTTGAGGTAATCTGACTGACTTGAACCTTGGCTTTGCCTAGCTGCTGAAAGCCGATTACTCTCCATGGTGTATCAGACACCTTCTCAAAATACTTCATATACAAAATATAATGGAGGAGAATGATCTCCAGAGGTCACAGATGTGACACAGCCCATGTCTCCGGAGGTGAGGCTCCTCTTTCATTCTCTGGGTAAATGCCTTTGCCAGCAGTGACCGTGGCAGATGGCTGAGAGCACGGCCTGCTGGAGAGTGTGACCGAAGGCCATTTTCCACTGCATCGGAGTGACTCAAGCGCCGGAGATAAGATGCAGATCAACTGGCTGCCACAGGCAGTCAGAATGGTAAAGATTAACACTGGTGAAGAAAAGAGGGGGCTTATGTTTTATATAAACATTTTATTATTGTGAGCACTGAACCCATCGTCTGGACACTGGTTCACCTGTAACTTAACCTCAGGTATGGCTGAGAAGTTCACAAGCGCCACCTATTGGTGAAAGCATTTATTGTAGCAATGCACACGTGTACCACAGAAAACGGAAAATAATGTTACGGCAGACATCTTT
The DNA here is from genome assembly GCA_026776725.1 of Gnathonemus echidnorhynchus. NCBI lineage: Eukaryota > Metazoa > Chordata > Actinopteri > Osteoglossiformes > Mormyridae > Gnathonemus > Gnathonemus echidnorhynchus. Next base: position 22,879,716 of record JAODJU010000119.1, on the reverse strand, counting down.
GTCCCCCCCATCTTTTAACAATCAGTAGCTATTGAATGTCCCTTGTTAACAGTGACTTTTTATATTTTCCTTTACAATGTGCATAAAAATGATAAGGGCATTTAGAAACACGTATTGCAAGATAAGGGCTCCCTTCGTGGGGGGAGGACGGGGAGTAACGGCATGAGGCTGGTTCAGAGTGATCATTGGTGTTCCCATGGCAACTAATCACTAGCCTTCTGCCCACAGATGCTTGAGCTAATGAAACCCAGCTGGCCCTAATCGGGCTAATTGGCTTGTTTGGACCTTACAGTGGGTCAGCTGGATGGACTGGGAGCAGCGAGGTGTGGTTGGAGAGCTCCTCTCTGCATGTTGGGTTTCTGTTAAGGGTGTTTGAATTTCCAGAAGGGACCTTGTTCCAATTTTAAGACCTGTACCAGGCCTTTGGTGGGCACGTTCATTAGAGAATGTCAGTTGGCTGTCATTCTCCTGGGATTCTCCTGGGGGTTGTAGGTGGTGGCTGCTTCTGCTTTCTGCTCTGCTATGCTGCCCCCTGAGTGTGCTGCATCACCGAATCCATCTCTCAGAACAGCTGCCTCTGTCGCCGTGTGGGGATGGGGGTGAGGTAGAAAAACAGAAAGGGATTAATTCACTCTTCAAAATGAAAACTCTGCTAGGGTCTAGGTCCTAAATTAATTAAAACATACAGACCTTTAGAATATAAGACTTAGCAATCAAGAAGTCCCTACACTAATACTAGTAAAAGAAAACAATGGTGAATAAGAGGTGAATAAGAGGAGAATGTCCCCCCCCCCCCAAATAATGACAGGGAAGTGTACTAAATAGTAGCTTCAGGACTCACACAGGTTTTCCTGGTAAGAAAACCTTAGAATCCTTTCCTGGTATGAAAACCTTAGAATCCTTTCCTGGTATGAAAACCTTAGAACCTTAAAACCATCCCAGTCCATTAGTGATGGCCTCCTTTGCTGAAACAACACCCCACCCGGGTCTCGCAGAGACCAGTGTTCTAACCGCTGCCTTTCCTGGGAAATCGCTTAAGACTCGCGCGTCCAATTACGGCGGCCCCTCCATCTGCCGCAGGCCGCTCGTCACGTCTGACTTCGCCCGGCGGAGCTGTCAGCTAATTAAAGCTCCCCGTAAGGATCCGGGTCTCTGAGTGATCGGGCCGCCATGCCCCCTCCCCCCCCCACCATGCCACCCGGTTTTGGGGAGGTGACACGGCCCAATTCGGATCATGTTTGTCACCCACAAGGAGACATCTGTCATCTCGCCGCAAAATTGAACAGTCCGGTCACTTTTGTCAAGTGGCTGGGGGTGTTGTGATGCTCATTATTTAGGCACACCCCCTCTGCTCATCCCGTTCGTAGCTCCGGTCCCTGTGAAGATTGATCCTAATCTCACGGATTACTGACCTAGATATGTGTGTGTTTTGGGGGACAGGGGTGCTGTCACACATGGCCTCACTGTGCAGTTTTATAAACTAAACCAGTCCTCAGTGTCCTTGCACTGAGCTTGGGACAGTAACGGCTTGCAGCCCCACCATGGGGGGGTTTAAAGCTGTTTTTTCCAGGAGGACTTTATTCTTACAGAGAACTGCAGGGTCAGCATCTCCCCAGGTTCCCAAAAGCCAGCTTTTTAAACACTTTTCCTGTGACTCACTTTGCTCTCACCATACCGGTTTGTTACAGAGTTAAATAAAATCTGGGGGCGTCGCGTGGGAGAGACGTGACGGCAAAATGACTATCGGCTTCATTATGTCTGAATTTCCTGTTTAATGGATTCTCCTGATTGACCCCCCCCCCCCCAGCTGTGCTGTACACACCTTTCTGCTGTAACAAACTCCTCTGTCTGTCGGCTTTTTAAATGTATCTAAGGCAGATTGAATCGTCATTAAATATGCCCCACAGTGGCACTACGATGTGTGATTTAGTTACATGTTATTCAGACCAATTTGCTTGGTAAATTGGCAATGCTATGAAGTATCAGCATTTGTATTTACCGTGAGAAAAGCTGTAAGAAATGAAATTTCTAAGAGACCCTGTTTCTTAACTACTTCACTTGTATGAAGCCTTATTGATTTCTTTCAGACTCTGTGATGTGCGCAGTTAAAATGGTCATTCAAGCGCATCTTCTATTTCTCTTTGTTTAATGATGAATGAACCCCCCTTTTACTGAAACCCAAAGCCAGCAACAGCTGTTAATTAATCTGAAGCTGGTCTTAGTCTTATTTGACCTTATTTAACGCCTGTGCTGTCGATGACTCACTGCCGGTCTTTGTTTTGGGACTCAACTGTTGTGTTTGATAAGTGACGTTTCCTCTTCTCAGAAAGACTCAGAGTCTGCTGGAGTCAGCGTGTCCTCACATCATACCCTCTGCAGAGTGGCGTGATGGTTCCGTGTGTAGCAAGCCACCTGACACGTGTAAAACTCTGAGGAACCGGTCTTTGGGACAATGTCAGACTCATTTCGTCAGTTTCACACAGGGGAAGATCTGAGGAATAGTCAGTGGTGAGCATAGGCCCCCAAACAATACCTCAATCAACATCAACCTTAATAAACATCAACCTGATGGCTGCCTCAATCAACATTTACTGCAAGTGCCACTGGTCACACACCAGCACATGGGTCCTTCACACCTGTCTCTATATTGGGGGAATGCAGGGGTGCAGTGTCTGTCCCCTGTGGCAGTGGGTGTCAGCAGAGTGTAAACATATTTAGAGAAAGTGTTGATCTGCTGTGCTTTGCTGATTAGCTACACATCTTGTCCGATTCCTCCTCCGTCTCCACGGTGACAGTCCCCCAATGTCTGACACGAAACCTATCGGTCATCAGCCTGGGAACGGGAGGTGAGGATTGGCTATGAATAACCCCGCCCGCGGTGAGGGTAACGGAGGTCCGTAGATCTCCGATGGTGCACCTGCGCGTGTGTGGCTCTGACGTGCCATTAATTACGGTAAACAGAGTCTGGGCGAGGTCACACAGAGCATTGCTTAACGAGCACTCCCCAGCCAGCATAACGAGCCTGACACTGATGGATGAGATTACAGGAAGCGTTAGCAGGAAAAGCTAAGCTCGACATGACAGGCTCAGGGATGTGATGACAAATCGATATGTGCCGGAGGGGCGTGAGATGGAAAAAGGTGCACGCTTTTTAGAAACTACTTTTAGGTACAATTTCGGGCTGCATTCAGCAGAAGCAGTTTGCCTCCGATTAATTTCAATTAGTGTCAGAATCTTGCAAAGCCAGTTCTTTTGAAAAAACTCCCCCTAAACATCCCATGGGTAAAAACAAAGTAAATACTATAAAACATTTAATCTAATGTTTTTGCAATATGAATTGCAGTTAATCCGAGCATTACAAATTTTTGGAAAATCAAATAAATGTCTCTCCTGCAACCCTGACCTGGATCTGCACTTGGATATCAGCGTCTCTCCTTTCAGGCGGGTAGGGGCTTACTGGGGTTCTCGGGGGCAGGTGAATATGGAGAGTGTTTGGATTAGATTATATGTTGTAACGACCCCCCTGCTGCCCACTGACTTTAACTGAAATCTGAGATTGAGTTTTTCCCCTCCGGGATGCTGGAGGGTCCTGCGAGATGCTGTTTGTGAGGCTTCATTTTCCCAGATACACGATGCTATGATTTTAATCTGAGCTGACCAGCAAATCAACTGAGCCTTCTTTTACAAAGTGAGACAGACGTCTCCTCTAGATGCTGCTCTACAGCACGTCCCTTTCCAAAGTCAGAATGTCGAGTCGGTATGTATGAGTCTTGGAATGTTAGAGTCCTCATTAAAAACACAGACCACACAATCAATATGTCTCGTCTTATTGGCTAACAAATATTAGTAGCCCTTGCTTTAATTGTTGTAGTTATTTGTGTGTTTGCACTGTTCTGTAGCTGAAGGCAAGCACATTTATGTTCAGATTAACCTGTATTATAATAAGATTAACCCGTAACACACCTGCCATCATTGTCAGCTATTTTTGTGTCCTAACATGACTCTTTTCCAAGTCAGATTAAAAATTGGTTTGTCCAAATTGTTGGTGATGACCTGACCTGAGTGCTCTCTGATCTGAGTGTCCCCAGAGGGCCATCGGCACTGTCTGTGCAGAGCTTCTCTGTCTACTATGTGACCACACTCTTCCTGAGGCCTACGGTAGCAGTGCAGCCTGGACCGACATTCAGGCGCAGTCCTACAAGCTTCCAGGGCACCTACTGTCACAGTGCTGTTTCCCCTTTAATCAGTCTGTACTCGAAAACCTTCCTCTTCTACTGGAGAGGCTGAAAGTGCTGGCTTTCTGAGTCTCTCAGTCACAGCATAGCACAAAAAAATTAATTAGCAAGCGCGCTGTGTAATTGATATGTATAAAATAATAGCAGAATTAATATTTTGAGTGTTTTTCAGGTACCCCAGCCTGGATTTTTTTCTAAAGTTACCCCCAGCCCTCCAGTTTCTCTAAATGCTAAGTCAGGCCCTCCACCCACTAGACAAGAGGAAGAACTTTTGCTGTTTTTTGCTGTGCTGATCAGTACCAAGACTAAACGGGCATCTCTAACTAGAGATGCACCGATACCGATATTCGGATCGGTATCGGCACCAATCCAGACCTATTTGACGGATCGGGTATCGGCTATGCGTGACCGATCCACGTCCTATACTTATTTAGTTTCTGGCAATCAATCGCATGACAGCTCTTTCCTATTTTACATGTGTTTTGCGGCATTGAAATCGAACGCTATCATTGCCCCTCAGTGGGTGTGAGTACAGTGACTTCCACCTGCTCTGACGTCATGCACAGTACGATCGAGGAGCTTAAGATAAGACGTGACGATCTGGGAGTATTTTACGCTTTTAACAGAAACCAGTAGCAGAACGATTTGCAATCTATGTAAAATAAAGTTTTAAGGTGGGAATAGCGTTTAATGGACAATCCCATTTAACAAAGTGCACGCAACTGCGAGACAAAACAAAGCAATGGATGATTTGGGAGTCGCTCACTTAATTGGACTGTTTTGCGAACTCGCTGCAGCTTGTGATACAAGAGGGGCTGCCATCGCAACAAAAGTGTAACTGCGCTGACGCCAATGGGAGGAAAACGGTGTTAAAATTTTAAGCATTCGCCACTTGTGTATACTTGCTTTGAAGATATTCATATTGAACTGCAAATGCCTCAAAAACGCTAAGAACAAACAAGGTGGAACAGTACGTTATGTATGTTTGTAGTAGCCTAATTAAATATTTTTTGTCATACATTTTTTCCATCTGTATTTACTAGCTTTAAAAAATTAATATATAAACAATATATATAAACAAAGTAAGAAAAGCTCTTGTATCGGAATCGGATTGGAACTGAAAAAATGTGGATCGCCCATATCTATCTCTAACAGACGGGAGAAGCCTTGTTAGTTATGTTGAGATTATTCACTCTGTAATGAATAGAATGATCTGGAAACAGAGGTCCTTTCTTGATTCTGCTTCCTTGGTCATTCATAAACCACCACCACTGTAAAGGCTCTCACCTAGTACACTAATGGGTGGGACCATGCCACCTCTCCCACCACAGAGATGGAATGTTCTGGACCCCTTAGTTGCTGTTGCTGTTTGGCATGTTCCACTCATTGGTAGGGGTGTTCTTGGGTACTCAGGTGTGCAGGGATTGACAGGTGGGTGCCATAGCAACTGCCCACTGCATGTGATTGGTGACCCTGGGCCTGACCCGCCTGCTGTGCCTCTCCCAGGCTGTGGGTCATGCTGATGGAGGGCTGGATGGGGAATGAGCACATGAATATTAATTTGAGACACGCAGCAGCGTTAACCCTTCAGGCCCCGCAGCCTCTCACCTATTTATCTTCAGTGTTTTGTAAGTGTTAATAATAATCCTGAAAGCACACTTTAAAAATTACACACTTACATTTCATAATATGTCAGTCAAATAAGGGATTAATTAACATCTGTAGTGATATCAACTAGAGTACTAATAAAAGTGATACAGTCAAGAGTGTAAGATTCACTCCCAGGTCAGGCTGCCCCTGGGGGGAGCGCGGGGAAACCTGACCAGCACCTTAACTGATCTCCGGGAGTGAGAAAGTTTCCATAGAAACATTTCAGAAGGCAACTGGGATTGTGGGTGGGGACACCAGAGGCTGGTCTGCCACAAGGTCCTTCGGCATTTGACACATTCTGAGCTCCGGTGACGTTTGAAGAGGGATCAAATCCCCCACAGCTGTCAGCAGGATGTCAAAAAGGTGTTAGTCAAAACTAAAGTCTGTCAGCATGTTATAGCAATGAGCCCCCTGAACCACCAAAAGGCAGGCTACTGTATGCGACGCTGAGACCTACGTAAACAGAGGCAGGCTACTGTACACGACGCTGAGACCTGCATAAACAGAGGCAGGCTACTGTACGCGACGCTGAGACCTGCGTAAACAGAGGCAGGCTACTGTACGCGACGCTGAGAC
>JAODJU010000119.1:22840887-22873155 GCA_026776725.1 Gnathonemus echidnorhynchus | reverse complement strand
ACTGTACGCGACGCTGAGACCTGCGTAAACAGAGGCAGGCTACTGTACGCGACGCTGAGACCTGCGTAAACAGAGGCTGGCTACTGTACGCGACGCTGAGACCTGCGTAAACAGAGGCAGGCTACTGTACGCGACTCTGAGACCTGCGTAAACAGAGGCAGGCTACTGTACGTGATGCTGAGACCTGCGTAAACAGAGGCTGGCTACTGTACGCGATGCTGAGACCTGCGTAAACAGAGGCAGGCTACTATACAGATGTAGGCAGTGCATGTGCAAGTGGGCCTCATTAACCAGCTATCCGAAGACTGAACACCTGTTGGTCTGTAGATCATATGAAGGGGAAAGAAGCTCCATTATCATCCATCGTTCTGCAGTACATTTGCTATTTAATTCTCGTTTTGGTACACAGACGTTGACCACACCGGCCCTTTCTCTGGCCTTTGTATTTTCAATCTTCTTATCCGCTCGCACGGAAAGTCTGTTTTATAACTGACTGGCTCCTTATTACCTATTCTATTTCCCTGCTAAATTGGAAGGGGGTCCTCCCATTCATTGGCATTCATATTACAGCCCTTTTGTTATTGTGTTTTTGCTTGTAATTCACATGCATACAGAGTTTGTATATCACCTTGTTCAGCTGATGGTCCTTATAGATGAGGCTGGTTCCAGTAGATTGACATCAACGCTAAAGTGGCTGCTGAAGTATCATTATTATTTCAATATTTTACACAACAGTTTGTATGAAAGCAACTCAGATATGATTAATTATGATGTGGCATTTGACTCAAAATGAGCTCTCGTCTAAGGTGTGTAAATGTAAAAATGAAGTCTGGCGCTGACTGGCATGTCACATGCGCAATATATGGACCCCTAACTATTGGTGGCGCTGTTCCATCTTTTATTTGTCTTTAGTTTTGTGCTTACAGTGTGTTGTGCTGCTCTGTGCAATGAGCAGCTGTGTTGATACTGAGCTGAAGCGCAGCGCAGTAGATAGAATATCGATCCATCTTCTATCCTCTTATCCTGGTTAGGGTCACAGAGAGGTCTGGAGGGCCGAAGGTTTGAGGCACACCCTCGACAGGACGCCAATCCACTAGATAGAATATTATCACACAAACGGCACGTGCCTTGAGGTATGACAACAGCAGTTTATCATTGGTTAAACTGTATGTGTGAGTAACTGATGTGGTTTGATCCATCCTATTTTGTGGGTTTAAGCACCTTCAGAACAGCCACATCTCAGCCCCAGCCGAGTCTGCTAGGGTCAGACAGTGTTTCCCAGGATAAGTTTGCTACATTTCCTCGGACAAGATCCGTGGTGAGTGTTTCGAGTTGATAAAAGTGGAAGATGAGGATTGTGTTTCCTCATCTGGACAGCTGTGCACTGAGGGGCTGAGGTGTGGTGAATATACCCTGGGATTAAGGAGTCTTCAAAGGGACATGTCAGATCTGTTGTTCTGTGGTGGCGTGATCTGTTATGTAATAGGGCTGAAGCTTCTACCTCCTGCAGCCAAGGTGACCTTGTGACAAAAGTGTACAGGATGTTAGACATGTAGAGTTAAGCGTATGCTAATTAATTTTACTGTTATACATATAGAGAAATGATTTGTCATGTGGCTGTATTATCAATTTGTGGTTTGCTTAAAACATGAATTTGTGGAACACAAAGAGACAGAAGAATGGGATTGGGATGGTTCGGGGATTTCGGTATTGGAGTGGAGATGCTGGATGATGTGGAGATGGAGTGGATAAAACACTCCGGGATGTGGATAAAACTCAGTTGAGGAAGACTGATATTTTTGTTTCAGCCCCAACGGAAGGAGCTGAATAACAAGACAATGTTGATAATATGTTTGTCACAAATGTATTTTATTGACACCATTATGAAACTTGCTTTTGATCTGAGGAACTTACTGGTTAATATCTCTCTTTTTTGTCTATCCTCCTTCAGAGTCCAATTCCCTATTGTCAGAACAGAATTGTCTGAGCACATTTGAGTAAGTTCTGATCCAAAGCTCAGATTCTGAATTAAGATGTCCAGCAGCACGCACGCACCTCCTAGCCAGCGCTGGGGGTGAAGAGTCTGCGAGACCAGAGCAGTGTTGCTGTGAAATTCCAGAGACAAGCGTTGAGGAGCGACGTTGCGCGTCCTAATTAATTCTCAGTGCTGGTTCATTTTCCTTGCTGACGCGTGTTTAAAGGCAGCTGCTGTTTATCGGTGCTCTGGACCACACAGAGCAGAGTTTCCTGAAGAACAGAGCCTCAAGCTACAGGTCTTGCTGAAGCCTGATAAAGTCACGCGTAAATCAGGGCAGAGGGCCATGATCCCGGGGTGGGGGGGGGGGGCTGGTTTTCTCCAGGAAAAGAAAATAAGGAAAAGAAATAAACCGCAATGGAGCGTTAACAAGGCCCGGTAGGTATAGCAGGCTCTCCGGATCCTAGAGTGAACACCGTGAGGATGATGCTGGTGATGATGATGCCAGTGATGTGCATCAGAGCACGTCTCCGCGCCTGAGTCTGAGGAGCTCTGAGGTGCCTCACTGTCAAGACCGCCGACTTTCTCACGCTTCATGTTCAGCGGCACAGATTTATGCTGCAGGCCCCTTTCCGTCGTCTCTGTCGAAATCAGGCCACTGCTTCACATATTGCCAGACCGCTTTACACGGGCTTTGCATTGGTTTGCAATGATTTTGCTGGGGTGGCAATGGGGTAATATTTTGCCAACTGGGAAGGGGGGGTGTCTGGCTCCCTTGGTATATTTTGGCAACAGAGAGGGGTCCTCCTTGGTTTATCTGGCCAGTCGGGGTGGGGGTGGGGTCCCCACAATCAACATATTGAAAGTTTGGGCAGCTGTGGTTCACATATTATTTTTTGCCTAGGGGTGGTAGCTCGTACAGTATGACCACATATTTACTGGTGGGGAGCCCCTTAAATTCTGCCCTCCGCTAAGCTGCTGAAGGGCCGTTTTTACCAAACGCTCCCGATCAAAGTGCCCAGAACCAGGGGCGCCTTAAATAGGCCTAAATCCTCATTGTTTTATTGAAGTTATATCAACATAATTTGCCTGGTAATATGTACAGAATTCTGTTAAGGACCCTGAATTAGATGTGTTGCATCCCTGAAATTGGTAAATGTGTGACGGCCACGAATTGTTTCTGACCCAGCAGACCATGAAATGTAGAACGTCTGAATCTTCGCGGGTCTGCAGCTGCCAGAGACGCGGGACTCCGTCACCTTGTGTCAGGGCCGCATGGGCAGGTATGCGCAGCACCACAGCTGCGATATTCACACTCCTTAAATCATCAGTAATTACCAATGCAAATTCTATCACTGCTAAGATATTACATGGTGGCATCACTATAGTAATCATCAGGCACATTTGTTTTCTGTAATTGTTAATAAAGTAGTATAAATGAAATGTGAAAGGTTCACACTGGAAGCTAGTGCTGCTCTCTGCATCACAGTTTATTTTTTTCCCAGGTTGGCAGAATGTGGGGTTGATGCTGTGTGCTTGCGTTTAATCTTCCTGCTATCCTGTCACGCATGTGGTACGATTGGGGCAGTGTGGCTAGTCTGACCTGATATACTGTGTTCCTACTATCTCCGATGCACAAAAATGTCTAGTCTTCTATATGTCAGATCAGACAGAAACATCCTAGTTTTAACCCCCAATCGGAAGCAGGGCTGCGGTGATACTCGGACATATCCTGGGAAATCCCGATCGTGGGACGGAGGTCTCCCTCGTTGCAGGTCCATCGCAAGCACACACATACCTACACATACAAACACCGCGGGCCATTTAAACATTCCAAACCACCAACCAGCTGTACCCACACGTACCTGGGGAGGCTTTGCTAACCCCACGCAGAGCTGCGAGAAATCAAGCCCTGAGATCCCAGAGAGACTGCAGCGCCACCTAGTGTTGGCCTAAACTCCTTCCCTGCAGCTGTATACTCTCTGTATCCCCCCCTGCTTATCCATCTTACGCTCCACATCTTCTCAGGTCTGGTGCCCAGTAAGTACATGGGTAGGCACTGTATCATTTTGTTGCCAGCAAAACAGAAACGGGAAACAAAATCCCCTTATGCAACTAGATGTGCCCAGAAACCTGTCACACAGTTAGTGTCTTTAGCAGAACCCCACAGAATGGCAGCGCTGCTGCCTGTGTTCCTGGTGTACATGACCTCCAGTGTGGGTGTGCTGGGTGTCCAGGGTGAGGCACTGGGGACTGGGACTGACCACCCAGAGTCTGTCTGTTGTACCATGAGGCCAATCAGTGCCCACTGGTCAGGTGAGTAATGTGGGCAGGGCATTAAATCATAAGTGAGCCTCCAGCTATGGCTGAGAAAGTCATCTTGGGCGTAATGAGAATAAGCAATGAATGGTCTGGGAAGGGGGCGTGGCCATTGCCGGACTGAAGAGTCAGGTGACCAGTTTTCTTACTGATAGTTCCACATAACTGCTTGTAAGGAGGTGTTTGATTGGTTGCTCGGGTGCTGGGGTTTTTGGTGGCTTGCAACCCTGACACTTTTGCGGTCTAATTCCTGTGTCCCATGATTCTGCTTGTTGTTCAAATTGTTTCTATTTTTAAAACAATCATTAAAAAAGCCGTCCAGCAGCTGTGGTCGTGTTTCCCATTCATAGCCCTAGAAAAATGATACTGTTCTACACTAACGTGCCCGTGAAGGTTAGCTGTTCACGTCTGAGTCATCAAGGGGTCTGTGTATGAGTGTAGCCAATTTTGTCAGATGAACAAGGCCAATATTAAAATGAGCTGCTAAATTTAGGCAGACTTGCCGGACAGATCTTTTTTGCGGTGGCCATTAGGAGGTCCACGTTGTGTAACTGCAGCGAGGCATGCTGTGAAAACCGCATCACACGGATAATGCTGCCAGCTCCATAGCCGCCCCATCACGGCATCACCGTCCCTTTAAATATGCATTGCTTTTTAGATTGCGCCCTGCGAGCATTCAGCTCTCCCCTCTCTCCACAATGAGCTCGGGCTGCAGCATTGACACTGATAACAGCTAATTTCAGCTTCAGATCAATCCAAGCTGACCGAGGACGGATCAGAACGGGAGCCACAGCGCTGGGGAGCGTGCCGGTCAGCAAGCATCTCAGCGGACGCGGTTTACAGAAGGAGAGTAGAACGTTAGTTTTAGCACTGGTTCGGTCTTTTTGGTTAAGACAAAAGAGGTGGTCAGCTGAACCTATGGAGTCTGAGATTGGCTGCTCGTAATCAGACCGCCTTCTCTGGAGAAGACTTTACTGTGGGTAATTTGGAAGGTTTTACAGATGGCTTAAAGGCTTGAGGGACGGGGGCTTCTTTCATTAGTTTAGCTCGAACTGGATCAAACAGGTGGGCAGATCGTGAGTCTTTGAAGATCAGATGCTAAGCATTTATGCTTGAAAGTTTGCATGTGAACGAATGTTTTGGGGGGAGGGGGTGATTTGTAAAAGTTCTCAAAGAAATGCTGAATTAGCCTTGGGTAACTTTTCATAACATCATACCTTCCAGAAATTACACCATGGTAAAGCAACGTGAAGGCAAATTTCAAAATGCTAAGATTTTGAAATACCATGGTATACCCAAAATACCATAATATTGTCCAAGCCTATGCTGAACCATATACTGTAGTTTTTCAGTGCATTAAACAGCAGTAAAGTTTTGTAAATAAGGGTAGTATTTATTTATTTCGAGAGTGTGTTGCCCGGCGATGGACAATGAGCTCCCTGCGCTTCCTGCACAGTCCCTCTTGAGTGCGTACTGAGTTGAGTAAGGTGGTAACCCACTTGAGGAAGGCTGGCTGACTTTATTTGGAATATGTTTAATTGCTTGGGAGTCCCCAGTGGTCTCTGTGAAGGAGCTACCATTATACCAGTTATCGTATCCAGGCAACCAAACTAATGCGGGCTCAACGCTGAAGACGGACTGGCAGCAGCCTCGACAAGCCTCTGGCAGTCTCACCGCATCATGCGCATCTCTGCAAGCTGTCAGTCCTCAACTGCTGCCTGTCTGTCCCTGATAGCAGCCCCGGGAGAGCCCTCTAATTCCCAGGCTGGCAGAACATTAAACGGCCCCAGCGGTACTAGACGCCTGGTGGCCGCAGTGTCGCGTGAAGGGGACCGGTAGTGTCAGGGACCCCCGCCTTCCACAGACGGCTCCCCGCGGGGATGTCTGACCCTCTGACTCTGTGGAAACGATATACGGTTAGAGGATCACGTCAGCAGTGAGAGCCCCCCTGCCATGAGTCTGATGGACTATTGACTGTGGCTTCAGGGGTTAACAATGGGTTTGCCAGCTGGGCCTTGAATTTTTCAATGATGAGTCCAATTCCTTCCCCACCTAGTGCCCTTAACAGAATAACAGATCGCTCCACTTCAGAGTGTATAACAAAACTGAGGCATTATACCTCTGGAGTCAAAAACCCTGCTTTATTAGTGTCAATAATCTCACGGAACAGCTGTAGTGCTCCACCCATAAAACTGGCTACAGAATAGTGATACATTATTCATTCCCTTCTCCACCTACCCCATCTCGTTCTCCATGGAACACACCGACAATGTACAGGTAAGAATAAGGGTTGGGATCAGCAAGTGTCCAGTACCCCTGGTGCAACTGGGGGTTAAGGATCTCACTCAAGGGCTCAATTGTCACATCACTGCTGGTTGTGGGATTTAAACTAACAACCTTTCGGTCATGGACACTCTTAGTCCTAATCTGCAGGGCCACGAACCACCCGCAATAAATAGTAGAAAAACAAAGTTTCCGGGATGGTAAATAGATGTCAGACAGTTATCTTGACTGAGGTGCATATGGCATCTGGCCATGATTAAACGCCTTCTGTGGTGTTTCAAGCGTAAGGTTATAATTGCTGGCCTGGGCTCCGATCCGCTCTCCCTCCCTTCATTCCTTTCTTGCTTTCTGTGAGTAGTTGCTTTGGTTTGACCGTTTGTCCTCACAATATAGAGTGAAACTGTGGGAACAGCGCGTCCAGTACTCCGCACAGGGTATCAAGCCCTCGCCGGGGGGACGCGTATTAACCCCCATGGGATTACTGGGTCCCTGCTCCAAAACCCGTTTAGATAATGGATTTAAAGCCGCAAACACACTAAACTCTCCCAGCTGTCTGTCTGATGGTGGAGCCACGTCTGTCCAACTTCTGGGTTTAATATATTACACATGATATATTGCGTAGATGATGGCGTGGGGGGGGGGGGGATGAGAGTGTCAGCGCTGCTCAGAGGGGTGAACTGGTAGGCGGCACAGCTGACCCATGGCCTAGGTCCCCCCTCTGACTGCAAATACATGCAAAACATTCATGAGGATTAAGGAGCTGACGTCAGGCATATTACATATGACATGCTACTTTTATATCTCTCATTTTTATGTATACAATCTCATCATGGTGGGAGTCAACATGAGAAATATTTGGTGCAACATTTAAAATAATTTTGAAATGTAATAGTTTGCCCCAGGGCCCAGTGTACAGTTGTTCTGCCACTGGCTGCCCAAGTCAGAAGTGTCCCTAAGATTTGCACCCGGTATTTTATTGATATTCCCCTCACACTAGGTTGTGCCTTAAATCCGTGCGTGCCTAGTTTGCATCTTCCTTCGTGTTGTGCCGGTTTCCTCCCGGTGATTCGGTATCTCTCAATCAGGTGTGCGTCGCGGTGACCCTTCACTGCATATGTGCGTATAAGAAACTCACGGATTGCTGTTTCTTATTAAGTTTTTCGAAGGTTGTCCTGTTGAAGTGTACACGCTTCACCTACTTCGGATGAAAGCAAAGAAAATCTATTAGACGCCTTTAGGCGATGATTCAGTGCCGTTAAAAGCAATATACCTGTCTCTGCAGCAGAATATAGGCACCATAGCTTTATAATTTATTTTTTTACTTTCATGTCTTTATATCAACTTATTTATGGGTTTGTTGCCACAAAAAAATGACTTGTTCTTGTAGCGGACACAGTGCTCGTTACTCCTGAAACCACAAAGATAATCCACTGCTGCATGACATTCTATATAGTAAAATGAACTATATTCTAGTGCAAATTACTTATTAAACTGGCTCATTTGTCTGCTGGATGTTGCTGTGATCATTTCAGTTACATGTAATATACCGATTAATGAGGTGAGTGGCTAGTAGACTCACCTCACACCTCAGGGACTATGGGTCAGGTCTCCACCATGGCTCCATGCGTGTGGAGCTTGCAAGTTTCCCTGTGTCGTTGTGGGGTTCCGAAATTCAAAACATGTTAAGGTGAATGTGCCAAATTTGCCAGGTTACAAATTGTGTGTGAGGGGTGTTTGTATATATTACATGGTGGGGATTCAATGTTACAAAACACAACGTTATAAAAACCGGATACCTTTTACCTCGTAGGGACATTTTTCCAGACTCCAAAATGGAAAACTCAAAGGGTCAGGGGATCATGCATATATCACGAAATGTCCTCACAATGTGATAAAAGCCTGCTATTTTGACGTTGTGGGAACCATTTTTTCGGTCCCCACGAGGGGAATTTTCTAAAAATTAGTGACTGCAATCAAGAAACTGAAAATTTAGCCCGCCCCCCAAAAAAACAAAAAACTTTTTAGCCCCTCGAAATAAACGTGTATTTATTGGCTTAAATTGTGAATAATTTTTAATATTAGATATAATAAAATGGTTAACAATACATATTGTAATCTATCCAAATGTCACATTAATTGCTTCTCCAAATTCACGCTGTCGGCCACCTTTAGGACCCGGGGAAGGGGCTGCACTATACCAGTATTTCAGCCAAAAAGGCTAAGGCGGCAGCGGGCTGGGCGTCGGAAGAGAGACGTGAAAGGAAAACAGAGGTATGTATTGAGAGAACTTTCAGCTAAAACGGGAAATCTGTGCAGCTGTATAAAACCTGATAATATGAAAAAGAACACTACATTTTTAAGAAGCCAATACAGTAATGTTATAAAGAACACATTTGGCAAAACAGGAGCTTCTCATGTTACCTCAGGACGTCTAAAAATTTCCTTTGAAAAAAGACTTTGAAAAATAACCCAAAAGAACAACATATTATAGCTAAATAATATAGAATTTAATAAATATATACGTTTTAAAAAAATTCACCTCAAGTTTTAAATCCCAACAATAACACAGATTCTGTTGTGAATTTTACCTCTGACTACATCCCGCTTTTTTCAGTGAATTTAAAAGCGCGTCTCACGCGCTGTAGTCTTTTCGTTGCTGGTAAGATTGAGTCTGGGTGAACTGCTTTCCTTTGTCACTGTAAATTAGAAAAAAAAAATTCCATCACTGTTTATCTAAATTAACCCACTACAAAATATGTCTGTTACGTAAAGCTTGTATTTATTCAGGGGGTTGCGCCCCCATAATTTTCAAATCCTAGAGTCGGCCCTGGTGGTGATTATGGGGACATTACTGGTGTAAATTCTACAAAAAAAAATAAATCACATTTTCTTGCCTCAAGGACATGTCCCTACTAATATTATGGGAGTACCGTGTTTAGGCCGGGGAGAGGGAGGGGGGGGGGGGTGGTAGCAAAATGCCCCAGACAAAAAATGCCTCAGATCCATACAACGTCTAGTTACTTTGAAGATGAATAGTATAAATAAATAATTTTAAGGCATGATTTTCCACCGTGTTACCTATTTAGCAAAATTATTGTAATGGTGCCACCTGGTGGATGGAACATAATAATACAGCCAGTACACTACGTTGCGTAAAAGAGGCGCAAACGACAGACAAGTTGAGAAGTGAGACTAAAAAAACCACAATTCTGAGAAGTTTTCACATCCCCCAGTGACTGGGGAAAACAGGTTTGATGTTATTTGGTCTACAAGGCAGCTGTTGACAATGAATCATTTCTGTTCACTGGAGGCCATAGAAACCTCAAAGAGGAGAAATCCTAATTAGAGCCCTGCATATTTGAGGAAAGGCCCTGGAGAACATGCCTGAGGGTAGCAACTCACTAAGTGGTAATGTAGCTGCCTTTGGGTGTGGGGGGGACAAGTCACACAATGTCAGAGAACCTGAGTCAGCTCTCTTATACTGCAGAGATACAGTGTGGTTTGGGGTGTCCTAATAAGTACATGGGAGAGCATTAAGGGCTCTAGGTTGTGCAGAAAAGTTGGGGGAGGTTGTTTATGGCATGCCTGTATGGGCCTCTCTCTGCACTCAATGCCATTAACTGGGTTGATCAGCAAGTAATTTTGAGACTGGGTTGTTGATCCCCTCACAATAATAGAAATTTTAGATTGCAACTCCATCGAGAGTTCATTAAGGATCTTCGTGCCTGAACTAAATTGTTCTGGAGCTTCCAAAATGTCAAAAGTGGGAGGATGTGGTGCAGATGGCTGTTTGGGGGACCGGTCAAGGGGGGTACTGGTGACTTTCAGCCTCACATTTCCCTGCTGAGCCGCATGGAAGTATGGATCATAGTCACTCCCACAGCGGGCGAGTAATTAGCCCCTGTCTCCGGTGCCGTCCCAGTGCTGGGATGTGGGGGCGGGGGGGTGGGTGCTTTGCTGCGGTCTGAGTGAAAAAAGCTCAGCTGTTGGCGACGTGTTGATAGCGACTAAGGGAGACATTTTTTCTCTTCTGCAAACATGATTATTTCCATCCTGTTTTTTTCACATGTGGTGAAATTGAACTTAATTAGATCCGGATTTTTCAAAAAGATCTTTCCGCCAGATATCATCTGGCAGCAAGATAGTTTATTTATTTAGACACACCTGTAGAAACTTGTGTGCAAGATGATCAGAGGGAGGCTGCTTGCCATTTTTAATCAGAAACAAAGAAAAGTGAAAGATGTCTGGTGTGGCTTTAACCGTTATACTTAGGGTACTATTTGGTTTAAAACAATGTTTCCCAATCCGGTCCTCTGGGATTCTCAGTCAATCCATGTTTTTGCTCCTTCTGAGCCCCTACCGTCCACATTTTTGCTCCTTTCCAGCTTCAGCAAAAACGTGGACTGTCTGTGGGTCCCTGACGATTGGATTGGAAAACACTATTCTAAAGAACAGGAATTAAAATTGGTTTCTGCTTTTGGTCAAATATAGGATATACATTTTTCTAAAATTACACTGCATATGTCGAAGGTCATATTTAGCAATCATAGACATTTATGGCCAGTTTCCCAGTCAAGGATTAAGCCTAAGCCTAGACTAGCTTTGAGTTACAATGGTGAATCTCCATTGAAACGGCAATTTAGTCCAAGACGAGTCTTAATCCTTGGTTGGGAAACCAGCCCATAGTGCATTATTTACATTTTGCGATTGTTTTTGTAGATGATTGGGGTACTTGAGTGTTATGGTGAGATTTGATGCTTGATTTGAGATAAGGGGATGCTTAATATGTCCTGTGTGGTATAAATTGGAGGACAGGAGTGATGCCAATTTTAGTGCATTAAAATAGTCCTTTAACAGAAAACGTTTACAAACACCGGTACAGAATCCTGAGTACAGTGAACATCTGCAGTTTTTGCTAGCGAGAGACTGCTCGTGACCTTTTCCGAGACTGTTACATATGAGAGCAGTTAGTCTCAAGTTTGTCTTGTCTGCCTCCCAATGAGAACACACAGACATCCTTAGTCTCTCCCCAAGCATTAGGGTCCCTTTTTTGCACCTTAAAATAATAAACCCTGCCGCACATATTTCAGCTCGTTGTGCGAATACTGTTAAAGAAATTGTGCATGCTTTCTTCACTCTAATAAGGAATTTCAAATTTCATTCATTATATCAATTGGTGTTCCCCAATTCAGGCCCTAGGGACCCCACAGACAGTCCCTGTTTTTACTCCCTCCCAGCTTCCGGAGCACAAATGTGGACTGTCTGGCAGGGAGCTCAGAGGGAGCAAAAACATGGACTGGTTGTGGGTGCCCAAGGACTGGATTGGGAAACACAAATTTAAATGATTTAATATGGAAGGGCAGAGTGGTAGCGGTATAGCTTCCTGCCCCCAGGGTTGTGGGTTCGAGTCTTGCCCTAGCTCTCTTTGTGTCCAGTGTGCATGTTCTCCCTGTAGCTTTCCATCCACAGTCTAGAAACAAGCAATGCAACTTGATAAGTGTCTCAAAACTGTTCATACTATCTAATTCTGTGAGTGAGGTTGTGCCCTGCAATGGATTGTCACCAGCTCCAGCATGTCTGCTGCCTTATGGCCTGTGCTTCTTGCAGACTCCACAGGACCTTGCTTTGGGTGTGCTGGTTCTGAAAGCCATATAGATTAATGCAGTGCTTACACTGTAATGTCCCAGATTAATGGATTGTGGTTTTCTCAAGGAGTTTCAAGGACAAACAAATTGACTGCATTGCAAAATCTATGTGCTTCTCCTAATGTGAAATTTATGACACATCGGAGATGAGGAACATGAAACACAAGGGGGCTGTAGATCAAGTGTCACCCACCTTTTTGAAACTGAGAGCTACTTCACGGGTACTGAGCCATACGAAGGGGTACCAGTTTGAAACGCCCTCCTAAACTTATCTAAACTTATCTAAACTTCATGTATAATAAACATGTTTTTAAATGTTTTTTTTAGATATTGTCATTTTCAAATCTATATAAATGCAAATGTGATTAAAGAAGAATAGCAACAGGATTAAATTCAATTTTAGATGCTACTCAATGGTGAGTTGTGCTATTTTTAGAACAGGTCCACGGGTGACTTATGTGGTCCTTGGGGGTATCCTGGTGACCCCTGGTGTAGATGTTTCAGGGGAGGGGGACGTTGGGAACGAGCTCCTATCTAATCGCCTGTGCGTGACCCTATTGAGTCACTAACGGCTCTCTGTTAGAATGGGTAGCTTTAAGCAGGGGCCTGACTCTTGAAGCTTTGCACTGCACTTGTTTAACTTGGCAGAATAGTCATTTCTGAAAGTCATTTGCTTCTCTTGTCTTGTCGGTCTATTTGCTGTTCAAACAAAGCAGGCTTTCTCTGCCAGACTCCTCACCCATCTGTGATTTGGGGACATGTTTGGTGATGCATTGTGCAGCTTGATGGTATCAGTGCACTAAGGCAGCACCTGACTGGAGGATGGAGAATCAGAAGGGAGGAGCCAGCTGGTCTAACATTCTCTACCCTTAATCTCTTTGGCGCCAAACCTGGACTAAAAGCAGGATATCAAACTGAGATCTAATCTTCGGCAAAACTCTTACTGTTTCATTTAAGGTGCTGATTTTACATCTACTGTCCGCTGTCGGGAATAATCAGCTCAAGACAACACATGGGCGTGTGCCCAGTTATATTGCAGAGAGATATTACTCTGTGTCGCACTTAATGCCTGGCTTTTATCAGCCATTTTCATCTCCTCTGGTCCCACTTTCTGTCCTTTTGAACTTTTTCCTCATAAAACCTCGGAAATTAAGTGAAATCTGTGGGAGGGGTTAAGCGCAGAGGTCCGACCCTCTCCTGACAAAATGAAATGTACGTCCGTAGCTCTGATTAGTGGCATCTTTTTTTACCAGGCTGTGGAACTGAAATACTTGCTAAAGCCCAATGCAAACCACAGATAAATGACATCCTCTTCTCTGCCACCTCCCCCCCCCCCGCCTTTCTCAGCAGTGCCTGATTCGGATGGTACCCCCCTTCTTCATTTAGGATCCCAAGCAAGCTCCCAGTGCCTGTACCCAGAGTGTAACAGAGGCTTCACCATCTCTCTCCACACCTCATCTTGATCATGGCAACTCAATGCCAAATCACATGCCATTTTCATTTTTAAGTACTTTGACTTGCTGTGTTCTGAGACACATTGGCAGTGTGTAGGACAGAAACATTGTTTACTGAACGTCTCTTTTTTTAGGGTTGCCTTTGTGGAAGATGACCTTTACCTTGTCACCATTATGGCTCGTTTTTTCCCGGCTGTGTATGCAGTCCACTCCCCTGCTGACAGGAGTGAGCTCTCCGATTGCATCTGGCTTCATATCCAGCCTGGAGTTTGCTGGCAGGTTTGCGGCGTG
The DNA here is from genome assembly GCA_026776725.1 of Gnathonemus echidnorhynchus. NCBI lineage: Eukaryota > Metazoa > Chordata > Actinopteri > Osteoglossiformes > Mormyridae > Gnathonemus > Gnathonemus echidnorhynchus. Next base: position 22,859,188 of record JAODJU010000119.1, on the reverse strand, counting down.
TTTATGACGCTGTGATGAGTGTCGGATGACAGGACCTGTATATGTGAGTGTCCGAATAGATGCCCCCTACATGTAGTGTTGACATGCATATGTGGCAAGAGCGCTTTAATCTTTCTGTCACTTGTTGTCAGCTGAGATGACAATGAAATGGCACTTTATTTGCCATTCGTGCTAGTACAGGTGCCTAGGAATACTTCAGTTTTAACATATCCCATCCTGCTCTCCTGTGAGACATATATGGGTGGAAGTGAGGCTTGAGGTCAGAGCACAGCTTCAGACATTTATCCGGATCATCTTTCGAGGTTAAGGCCTCAACGGTGATGCAAACGCGGAATCTGAACCCACGACCTTCCGGTCACAGGTACAGAGGCCTGACCCTCAGAGCAACTGCTTATTTGCGTTTTTGAAAAGTCAGCTTGTGTGACGAATGATGACCCTGTTGGCACGGAGCGAGGGACCTGCCAGCCACCCGTGTGTGAGCGTGGATGGTCAGGCAGATGGGCTATGATAGGCTGGACGGGAGGGGAGACCCAGTGAAAGATCAGATGGATTCTGGGAGAAGCAGCCCCCGTAAACAGGGTGTCGGCGGAGGGTCAAGGGTCGGGGAACAAGCCGGAACTTCCCACAGACTGAAATGTGACCAACAGGATGGGATGTGGCTGCTTGAGCTTCTGATGGCTTTTTTATAAGTGTAACAAGAGATGACGTTAAAGGTCCTGAGAGGTCTGAGGACTTTAACTGGGCCTGACCCCACGTGGCTGTGGACTGCGAATGAGGGAAGGGGGCTCTGACCCCTTTGGGGGGTAAGGTGGGTGGGCAGGCGGAGGCTAAACGGTGTTTCACCTCTAAGGGTGACATAACTTTGGTAAGGAAATGCCAGAGCGTGACCTGCAATCGTGATCAAGTTCTGATAGGGAGACGCCAGGATGTGACCTGCAATCCGATTGGCTCTGGTAAGGAAATGCCAGCGCGTGACCTACAATCCAATTGGCACCAGGGTTTATTAGGCCTCTGTGATTTTGCAGCCTGGGTGCCAAGAGTCAGGTTTTACTAAAGATGTGCGTATATAATCACACTGAGGGTGTTTATCAATACCAAGAATGTACTGTATTCTTGGCAAGAACGTACTTGCTAACTTGCCTCCCAGGAATGAATTTTGGATGTAATGAATCATGGGATTGTTCTCGTTGGCGAGGATGCAACTGCTGGATCCTTGATATTTGGCGTTGGGCAAGAATGACATCTGGGGATTTTTATTGTTCATCGTACCTACTTCTTTTCTTGAGCATTGGAAGATGAACACAAAAACGGTCAAGTACACGTACTGATAAACACCTGGAGTCAATCGGAGACACAGTGATGTGCCGGGAGTTGGGTGAGCATGTGTGATGCTAGTGCGAGCCCTCATCACCCTGCAGGTGGCACTATAGAATAAAGCCGACTGACCCTAGTATCTGCTGGGGTTATTCAGACGGTCAGATGGGAGGGGATGGAGGGTGTGATGGAGGGGAGAAGGGGGAAACTTGCAGGAGGTCCTCACCGGGTCCTGTCTTTGAGCAGTTCACACACACTGATCAAGCGCCGATTTACCAGAGCCGATCGAAGACTGATTTGCTTTCGATCTGGAGCTCTTATCAGCGATCATCAAAAACTGTCGGTAATCGCTGTTCAGGATTTTAGCCCTGAACTGAAAATCAGGGCTAAAACTGAGTAGTGTGAATTTATCATAAGACAGAGGTTTTTAATCTGGGGCCCATGGACCCAGGGGGTCCGTGATGATCAGATTAAAAATGAACAATTGTGTTCACTGTATTTTATATAAACTTGTCTTGTTTTTGCCTCTATGTGTATGAATATGCATATGATATGTATAGTTTTGTATGAAATATATTCATTGCATGCAAAATTGAGTTTATGTGCTTATGTGCATATTTTCGGGAGGGAGTCCGTAGCTTTCACCATGTTCAAACAGGGGCCCGTGACTCCACTGGCATAAGGCATCTTGTTGTTCTTAAAGGGGCCTCGTCCCCATTTTCTCTTTTGTTTACATGACAGTTGAAACCCTCCAGTTTGAAACACGTGTGATTCTACGAGAAAGTCACCTATCGACTGCTTTGTCCTCTGTCGAAACTGCAATCACGCTGTGCTTAATGTTTTATTAAAATTGTTTTAAACTAGCGCAAAGTGAGGCACAAGCCAAGGGTTTTTCGGAATACGGTGTGTTAGCCAAAGCATGTGAACAGCAGTGCATATGACGGCATGTTTGGGAGAACAGTGATGCACAGAAGAAAGCTATGGCTATGAGAGTTTCTGAGTCTTTATTAATAGGACGAATAGCACTTAGGTGGGGAACCGGTCTCTTTTATTGGGCTGATTTACCAATACATGCCTCTTGATATTGCCAGGTTCTCGCATAAATCTGCGAGGCTGGCCGTTCCCACAAGCCTTTTACATCAACGTGCAGAAGCAGCATAATTGGGTTTTAAGCAAGTCGCAGCATTAAGGGTGATTAAACTGCGGGCCGGGCCGCTCTCGGAGCTTATCGATCCCAGGGCTCAGTTTCAGATGCAAAGCCCTCAGTGTAATGTGAGGCGGGGGGGGGGGGGGGGGCTTACGCCAGAGAGGGCGAACTTGGCGCTGATGGCCTTCAGGGGGTCGGGCTCTCTCAAGGGGGTGTTAGAGATCTGAGAGGAGCTGAAATCTCATTAAAAGTGGGATACTTGCACTGTCTTATGTATCTCTTAATTGCTTGAAATGACTCAGTCCTTTAATATTAGTGTCAATCTCTTTTTACCTCCTACTTACAATCAGCAGTTAGACAGTCATTCCGGGGGGCATAAAGCTAAATTCTCCTCAGGTCGTTTCCATCAAAACAAGCGAACCATGAAAAGTCCCTTAAATGTGATCACTGTTATTACTGAGTCATGGTATCATTTGGTCTGTAACAAAGATCCATCCATGCTCACCATAAATCAGTGATGACAGCCCGTGGGAGCCAAAATGGTCGCTTTCCTCAAGAGTTTCAGCATGTCGAATTGTGATTATCCTTCAGATGAAACACCTTCCCAGGAAGCACATTGTTTTTATGACTTAAGCTGCCGTGCATGTCCTACATCCAATATCTATGGTGAAATATTCACTGACTAAAGGTACAACAGCAGAGCCCCATGTGGGATGGTGCCTCCAGTGCTTTAACTGCTTTTCTACCTGCCCACTCCGTGCTTCTTTCACGGTTCCCCCAGTAGACTTATGCTTCCTGTTCCATGGTGTCACTACATGGTGGCCTTTCACATGGTGACAGGCCGCTCCATCACCACACGGGCAGTCACCTGGACTTGGGTAAAATGGATCATATTGCACTTCTGCTGTGATACCCTAAACAGAAAGTACCATAAGGAGTTTTGCATAGCCTGTCCAGAGGAAGAGCATGAATGGTGGGGGCGGTGTTTGTCTAGTATGGGGGGCATCTGTATCTTGCCTGTGGTTGACTGATCAATTTAAACGGTCTCCTCTGTTTTTAAAAAAGTACGTGCCGCTTAAGGAGCGTGTTAATTAAGTTGGACGGCTCCATTCCAGAGCAATTGGATCAGGAATCAGGTTCTCCTTTACCTCACTGTGTTCAGAGCGAAAGTTAATTCCCTTGAGGATTAATCCTGCAGACAATGAATAAATTTGCTGGGGGGGGGGGGCTCCTGCCGACGAGTCCCTCAGGTCAGAAAGCGATTCCACGCAGCACTAAGTAATTGCCGTCTATCCACTGAAGGGAGGTGGAATTTAAGCATATGAGGGTTCCTGAGGTGTTAGCACCTCCTACAGGTTGGACAGGTGCCTGCAGTTAGAGCTGTGCGATATGGCCTAGAAATAAAATCTCCGAAATCTCCAATAAATCCGATTTTCGATTTTAATAGATTTCCCCTCCCCTACTCAAAATCAAGCTACAAATGACAAATAAATGGTTCAAAACAAGTTTTAACTTTATTTTGTTTTTTACTTTTAAAGTGCAATCTGACAAGCCAAAAAAGATGCTTGTAAGTGAGATGGCAGACCACGCCATTGTAAACACTTTTAGAAACTTGTAAAAACTTTTAGCATGTTAATGAATCCCGGCACTATGTATGGGCACCATGTCTTTTGCAATATACATCACGACAGCGTTTGTTATCGCCTTCCATCGTGCCCCATTCTTATCATATGGCACACAGTTCGAAAACGTGTCAGGGACGGTTGCTTGCTTAACTTTGGATGTTGTGCTGGTGCTGCGGCTATTTTCATTTCGCTGGAAGCTGCACTTCCACTCCGCTGTGTGCCTCTGCTTTAGGTGCTGGAATAAATTTGTCGTGCTGCTTCGTTTGGTTGCAACAGTTTTTAAACAGACTTTGCAACGAGGACTTGTTTGGTCTGTGTCCGACGGCGCAAAACCGAACCATTGCCGTGTTGTTTGTGAATCCGCTACAGTGTTTGGGTGCGCCGTGCTAATGTACCCGTGAAGAACGGTGCGTCGCATTTTACACGCGCTCGCTTGTAAAATAAGTAATAAAATCGATTTTCATAAAAACACATCATCCTGAACTGTAAATTCGAATTAATCGATAAAATCGATTTATCACCCACGTCTACCTGCAGTTTCACATAATGACATTATGTCTTTGTAGTGATTTTAACTGTGCATATATATGCACACATTGCAGGTCTTGCTGTGTTTTTTAGTCATGAAACTCATTTTTAAGCTGATGAACACCTGTGTGGACAAATTATTTTTTTCCCTTAAGATTACATCATACTATGGAGCAGATGCATTTGATTTGTTAGTGTAAGGCTTTGAAAACCACAGTGGGCAGGATACACATGCTGTGAACCAGACCAGACCTGGATGCTGAATGGCAGCATATTATAGGTCTGCTCACTACAGCTTTTGAATACTGATCTCACCAGCACTTCCTTAAGTTACACGTCAAGTCCAACTGCTGTTGGCTGCATTATTCAATGAAATAGGCTCATAACCAGTCAGCCGCTGGGACTAGCACTTGTCCACAGGGCTCAGGCCATAGTCCCACATCGGGTCTGGAATTTGGGGGAAAGTGAGCACAGGCTGTGTGCTTTAGCGCTTAGGATCGAAAACACTGCTGGGGGCCGCTGGGATTCCCACAGAATTCACCCCTATCCCGCCCCTGCGAAAATTGCAATTTTTATTGTGCTGCAAATTGCAGCGGTTGTGCTATTGATTTATTAGTTTGTGAGGTTGGTTATTTATCGCAGTGCTGCAACCTGAAGACGGGGGCTGGCAGCATGCCGAGGAAGGGGTTTCTGCTGTGGGGGCTGGCTTCTCAGGACGGCTATCCCCGCCCCCTGGCTGGTTTGGGTAAATTGTGTCCAAGGAGCTGGAGCCTTCTCTGGCACTAATTGGATTTTAAATGTGCATTTTAGTTATTGTGATTTTGCATAATACTCCCCGCCCCCCCCCAGAACAGACTCCCATGGCCATTTTGGTTCGCTGCCTGGTTCCCAGGGGGGCATAGTGGGGGGTCTGCAGATTCTGCTCACCGCTCCACCCTTGACTTGAACATCACGCACAGCCTCCTCTCATTTATCCTATCCATGCATGAGCTTTAGGTGGATGGTGCTTTTCTGTGCTGTAATTGTCCTGGGACTGGGACCGGGGGTGGCTTTGCAGGTTGGGACTCTGTGCCCACTATGGGAAAGTCCCTGGTTCAAATCCTGTGGCTGGCAGTGATGTTACCATTGGGCCCCCAGTTGCTCCAGGAACTGGGTGACCTTGCTCCCTCACTTGGACAATGGTTTATTAATAATGAGCAGCAAGTGGTGGCCAACCCAAATCAAAATTTCATCCCGCTTTGCATTCGCATCACTGACGCTGAGGGTGGTGTTTAATCTGGATGCTCGGCTAGATTCAAAGAATCCCAGGATGCCATGCAGATCTTTCCCACTATTACCCACGTGCGTGGCCAGGGTGTCCCATGGAGTCACCATCCTTCTGGAAGGCCTGCCCATCGTTAGCTGGCTTCCATTAGCCACAAATATATACAGTGGTACCTCAGAACTCGAACTTAATCCATTTAGAACTTGGGTTCAAATCCTAAAAAGTTCAAGTTCTGATCAAATTTTCCCCATAAGAAATAATGGAAAACCAAATAATTGGTGCCCGGCTTTTTTTTTGCACATTGTGTGTTGTTTATATAATATCTGTCAACAGATATGTATAATGAAATTTAGTTCCATACTACTTAAGTAAACAAACTTTGGGTTTTTGTGGTTTTACTGAGATGTTCAAAATACCAAACAGCTTAGTGTCAGTGGTTATTTCTGTAGTGGGTGTGTTTAGTGTTATCTTAGCGCGTGTCCTTAAAGTTCCCTCAGTGTTTTTTAAATGTTACTTATCTGTGCTTCAGCTCTGCAGGCAATTGGGAGAAGTCAAATGCCTTAAAAATGGGACACTCGAGACTGACGCAGATAAACAATCTCGTTAGAGCCCAAATCTCTTTTCTTACAAATTACATAGCCTTGTGGTGGTAAATATTCAGTTTGCAAATGGGGTTTTTAAAGGTTGTGGTGCTGTTTGTTCTTGCTGGAGAAAACCAGACAAGTTAAAGGGCAGATATATTAGAGATCAACAGCATGATTCATCACATCTAGATGGAATCAGAATATTTTTATCTGTACAATTCAGCACATTCATATTTGACTAAATCACTGTTGGACGCCTTCCCATATCAGATTTACATTTAACTAACTGCCTGTTTTGGGCCTATATTATCGTTTCATTCACTGTGGGCTTCACATCTCTCTGACGAGTTGCACATTCATACAGTTTCATATTCAGTTGGAGTCATTCAGGATAAATACTTTGTTCAAGGGTCCATAGGCTTTGTGCTGCATTTTGTGAGGTTTCACCTCTTGTAAACCCCCATGCTGCAGTCCTGCCTACCTGACCTCGATCAGCCTGCTGCCTCTCCACCACCCCCCCTCCGCGTCTTTCCCTCTCTTTTCTACTCTGTCCGCAAAACTCCCCAGTTTACCAGCACTTAATTCTGTCCCAGGTCTCACTTTGCTGCAAATATAGAGGAATTAAAAAGCCAGCTCACCCTCAGTCTTGCCAAAACTCTACACCTTTACCCTTCATCCTCTTTCCGAATCCTAGCGTGAAGTCAGGGTCTGTTCAAAGCTAGACCTTCCAAAGGAACAACCCTCCTGCTCTGTGACTTAGCCACCCCCCGGTGATTATTCTCACCGCTCGGTCCACAGGATGTGACATCATTGACCTCAAGATCCTTCAGACATTTGTGGAAAAGCCTGGAGTCACGGGGCCAGGATTAACTTGCATCCTTTCGTCCTCTGAGGTGCAGCTAGGTGATCTTGCACGTCTCCCCCTCCTCACTGCAGACCTTGAGTTCCCCCAGGGCTCTTGTGAGGAGAGCTAATATGTCTGCCTGCATCCTCACCGCATCCCCCCCAGCCTCGTTGGCCCCCCCTTCCTGACATTGCCCGCCCACCTGATCCAGACCATTAGTCCTGCACCCCCATCACCCGATGCGGTTTCTAGGATGTTTTGGGGAGTCAGTCAGACTCACCCAGAACCTCCTCTCTCTCTACCAGCTGCCACCTGAAGGCTAAATCAGATTTGAAAGCCTAGAAAAAAGCCACATAAAACCCATGTGGTTTTAACAAACTTTATACCCCACGAGGTCACAGCAATCCACCACTGTGACCTCTTACTCCCCCTGTCTCGAGAAACAGAAATTACACTCTCTCTGTTTCGCTCCTCAGGCTGTGGAATCGCCTCTTCTCCAAGAAATAGCCCATAATATCTCAAAACTGCAGTTTAATGGGATATTTGGTTCAATTTCTGCTGCTCTACCAGTGTATGTTATTACTAAAAAGACACCCTTAAACCTTTTTAATGTAGAGCTGTATGAGAGCAGCCAGGCTCTAAAGCTGACCTTTACTTTAAAACTGATCTTTACTTTGTTCTATATGTGCCTAATGCTTGTATGTGTCGACCTGTAGGTGCTGTTTGATAAAAGCTCCGTCTGAGTGTGTGTAAGTGCACTTAGCTGATCGACTAGCACATGCCAGCTAGAGGGATGCGTGTGGAAATGCTGTGCAGGCAGTACTGAAAGGTCACTTCTTTTGAACAAGGGTCTGTCCACTAATCCACGCAACGTTAAACATGTTATGCTTATTCCTTGTTGATAAGCTGGGCAGTGACTGGTGATATAGTCATGCTATTGCCATCTAGTGGCCAGACTTAAAATGTCATTCTTTTTCTTGAACTGTTCTACAGTATACCAGCATCGAATGTGTCTGTTAATTGTATTAATTTCTGAGATCTGCTCCTTTTTGTGCAGTGTTTAGCATCAGGCTTGCGCCACCCCCAGTGGTGTACCTGCAGTTATCCCTAACTCTGCCCCTCGTCATGTAATGCCCTTTTTAGTGCCACCCTCTGGCCTGAGGCATTCTGGGCCTCGGTCATCTCCATTTTAGCTCCCATGAGTCTCTGCTTACTGAGTTCTGTGTGGGTAGCGTGGGGGAGAGCTACCAGCACCCCTGTTTAAATCCCATTTTAAATTGCTCAGTCAAATGCACATGCATATATGTGTAGAATTATGCATCCCTGGACTTTTGCAGCAATTACTCCAATGAAATGGATGCAGTCCAGACAGTTAGTGGAATGTGATGGTGCCTCGCAGAATCCATCCTGTAGGGTTGTGCTCACATTACTCAGATGTAATGTCTGTCTGACCAGCCACCATGTGGTAAGCAGGGATAAAAGAAGTGAGAGTTTCACCTCACACAAAAATGCTAGAATGAACTAATTAACAACTTAATCAAAGTAAATTAGCCTCTCTGTGTACTGCCTTTGTTAAGGCTCCAGAGGAATTTCGGACCAGTCCGTGTCTGCGCCCACCAAGCCCTGAATGGTGGATTAATGTCAAACGGATAAGGGAGGGGTTGGGGGTGTCTTATTACTCACTGCTGACCTCTACAGGATGCTGATCCCAAGTGCTTCATCCAAGGGACCATGTGTGGAGTCCAAAACTTGTTTTATGTGGACAAGAGGCGGAGAATATGTGACCATTGTCATCCTCTAGTCCAGAGAGCACATGGGGTGTCGATGGGTCAGGACTTTTGAAGGTTAATGAGATTACGGGGTTGTCTCTGACAGGGGAGTTAGGTGACCTTAGTTACACGTATTGATTCCGATGTCCTGACCAGAGAGAGACTCAGAAGCACGGCAGATTGCACAAAAGAAAATAGTTAATGCGTCCTGAATACCATAATCCTGAAATCTATATAAAGGTCAGATCTCTAAATGTAAATTCCTTTGCTGCTATTTTCCGTTGGCTAAATCTGACCTCCGACCCAAGAGTATGTAAATCTCTCCACACTTAAGCAATGACCTTCACCTGGATGCGTGGACTAGAAAAAAGATGATAGATGAATTGTGGAACGTAATCACTCCACTGTCCACATTGGGGTGGCATGGTTCAGACCCCCTGCGGGTGACTGCACAGGCCGCACCAGATGAGTTTATTCCCGGAGCATAAATAGTAGGACTCCTTCGTCACATGGGCTATTCACAGCTGCCCTCCTGTGCCATTGCTCCTTCTTTATGAGCAATGCCTCCATTCCTGATGGCGGGTTGTGATCCCTCTGGCAGCCTTTCACACCAACCCTCACCGTACGTTACAGCAATATCAGCAACCCAATATAAAATTAGCCCTGACCTATCTACCGGAGTCTGGCCAACTTATCACAAAGTTCTCTGTTCAGTCACAGTCAATAGCTCTGCTCGCCCACACAAGCATATCTGATGGTTAGGAAAACAAGGTGGATCCAGTCTGATGGATGGGTCTGCTGTTGTACCTTTGAAGGGTTTCTTTGCCTGAATCGCTTTAGGGACTGTTCAAACAGCAAAGTGTAAGATTGGAGTAGCAGGCTGAGGTACTGATGCTTTTGTATGTCGTAATCTTGGTGACAAAATGAAGATGCCGTTGAAGGTCACTGTCACCTCTGCTCACAAGCGGCTGCTGACTTTTCAGGTCACTATCCTTGGGGTGTGTATTGATCTGGTGTCATTGGATTGCTGCCTACGCATGATTTATCTAAAACACATAATTAAGGGTCTCCAAGTCATGATGTGATGATCTCCAGGCGAGCAGCAAATCCCAGCAGAATTACTCCTGTCAGACAGAGCCATGTGGAAGATGAGCACTCCTAATTACACAGGTGAAAGGCTGGTCGAGTGTGCATGGCCATGCTGCTTTGGTGATTGGACAACTCACCGAGCATGTGTAAATAAGGGACATACTGATTGGACGGCTCAACCTGACTAATTAGAGGAAGGAGGGAATAAAATGGGTGGTTAAATCAACTTTTAAAAATATGATAGGGGTGCAGAAATCACAAAAATGCAGTATGAGGGAATAAAACAGTCAAACAGATCTAAGACCGGAAACCTGGTATATGTCCAAATAGTAGCCTTTGAGTGGTGTATGTAAACTGACCTTGACCAGCCGTGTGTGTCAAGTTTCTGGCCAGCTACCAAAGCAGGTGTATATGAACATATGCAGAAATAAAAGCTCATTACAGTAAGTCACACACTTCCGATACACAGATGTCACACGTCAGGTAAATTTTGCCGCTCTTGCGCTTGGTGATGCGAGCACCCTGATCTGCTCTCCCCATGCGTAATGACACTGGTGTGTGACATCAGCACCCGTACATTTCAGCAGCTGTGTCCCACTACACTCGTTGAGGTCTGGAGTCTGTCCCAGGAAGCAGAGGCTGTACGGAGGGAGACATTCTCTACGGGTCGCCTGATCGTCAGAGGACTCATATGTCAATTTAGTTTCTTTGTGAACTATGTGGGGGAGGGCATACTGAAAACTGCACATGCATAACGTGTTTCATTCGAACCGGAGATTCTGGAGGTAGAGAGCCACTGACATATGACCTGGGGTTTGGGTCTGTCCATCCCAAACCCTGCATTCTGCCCTACAGAGCTGGAGATACACAGTATACATGAATAAATTCACAGGAAATATACTGCAGGTCTCCATCTTCATCAAACATTCAGTTGCACAGCCTTTACCGACCAGGAGGGGGCAGTATAAGCATGCATGTATGATGAGAGTGGGCTTTGAGCCGGCAGCCAGCTCCCCCCTCATACCACCACCTGGGTGCGTCTATGAACAATACAATGTGATGTTTGATGTCATTGTCTAAATGGCTGCAGTCTGAAGGACACACTTCCTGAACCCTGGAGATAAAAAACCTGAAGGTCTCATCTTTATGTATCTTTGAAAGTCCTTTTTAAAACCTAGCATTGGACAGTGGGTGGTATGCAGTGCTGGACTCCCGTTTTTTGCTGGAACAGTATAGATGTGCACGTTCCCTGACCTGTGGTGGTGATCCCTGCTGCCCCCCCCCCTCCGTCAGGCTGACCTCTGGCGCTGCAGGAATCATGGGGATACCCCTTGAACCATGAAACAACATTACTGTCACTGTCCGGGGCTCTCTGAGCATGTACCTCTTTGCTGCCGCTCTGTCTGTTACTTATAACAGCGATTGCTTCTTAATCGATGTCTAACGGTATCATTATAATAGCCCGTTTCCGCCGATGACTGCATGTGTTTGCTCTTATTTGACACTACTCCGGCTCTCATCTCTGCCCCCTGGATGTCTGCTTGTTGCTAGAGCCCTGAGATCTCGGCTGAGCTGTGACTCAGGTTCTCATGTTTGCTGTTGTCGTTTCCATTGACTCCGTGACTCACGTTCTTCTGTCAAGCCTTGGCATTATGGGTAAATTTCTCTCCACCTTAAGCTCCAGGATCACCACCGGCCTGGATTAGCCATTTCTCCAGCTCTGTGCTTTGCTGAAGAGATTTCAGGTTAAGTACCTGCTCAAGGCTATAACAGCTCACTGACTTCTGCTTAAAGGTACAGCCAGCTGCCTTCTGTGGAATTGAACCCGTGACCTGACATGGTGCACCTCCTCCTTTGTTCTTCCTAAACATGGCAGCTCCCCAACTTGACATCGAGCAACAGATTGGCCATATTGTTCTCAATTAACCCATCGATTTCATGAATCAATTCCAGCTCGTTACAATCTGCAAACGAACAGCAGTGTGTGAATCCACATGCGCCTGCGAGGTTCATAGCAATGGCTGTGTCTTCTCTACACCCGTGAAAGCTGCCTTAGGGCTTGATAGAAAGTGACTCCGATGAACAGAAATGGAAATGCTCATTATTAACCAGAACCCGGTTGGCTCTGGAGGCCAGAACTGAACCCCGTGTGTATCACGTTGGTGGAAAGTGTGGGTCAGTTCTGTTTAAGACCAGAACAAACACAGCAGGACAAGAATGAAAAGGAGATTTCAGTAGAGCTCATTAACTACACTCCTCTGTGGCTGAACGTCGCATTTCTGTCACAATTTAGTCTTTGTTGATCACAAAATGTCTGATATTATTTTAAACAAATGGACAAAGACTTTTTATCTGTGAGTTGTAAGGAACCCCACACACCACATTATTTTAAGCTATTGTTTGTGATACATTTGTTCTCTTTATGTCTTTCAATGCAGTCGAAACGTTTCCAGTTAAACACTCTGTGCTGAATCCCCCTTATAACTGCCATTTTTACAGTCTTAAACATTCTCTTTGTTTATTTTGGCCAAAAAGGCTGTTTCGGACACATTCCCTGGCAACGTCTTATCTCCAAGCAAGCTGGAGTTTCCTGATGACCCTTCTGTTGAATGTACATAATTATTACACTCTGCAGCTCTGTATCTGAGAAGTTTTACAATTTTTGGATGACACAGGACAGTTGCAGAAGTAATTAAACAGCTGCATGTGACTTGCAGGAACTTTGTAGAAGAAAATGTTCCTTCACTTAACCCTCTTCCCGGATTCGGGTACACACATGATCACATCCAGTTCCACAGGAAATGGAATGTTCTGAATGGTCATGCTGTCTTCCATGGGACCCAAATCACAGAGGACCTTGTTAATTAATGGACATAATTAAACAGCCTCTGTATTTAAGTAGGCCCATTGTTGTTTTTTTTTTTAATATATAATGTGACTATTTTTAATAGTTCCAGCTAGCACACTGAGATTCCCAGTGGGGCAATTTTCAACCTAATTCTGATGTGTGAAACGTGAGGCTGGATGAATGGTCTGAGCGAAAAGACTGATGCTAGTTCTCTGGTGACGATCCCAGCTTGAATCTGTGTATTTTATGATTTCTGCAATCAGTAAGGATCCAGCAGTGAATTACACAAAGAGCAAATGTCTGTCCACAGGGGCCTGTTGAGCTGGTGATGGATTTGTTGTGATTTCCAGCACAGAGACTGGTTTATGTTGTGTTAAAGGAAGGATGGTTATGGTTATGATTGAGCCCCTCGTTCTTCGTTTTTAACTGTGCATTCCAGTGTGAGGGTGTGGGTGTGGCACAGGTGACCACATGACAGCAGGGAGGCGGCGCTACGTGTCATTGCAAGGCCACTTGATCTGTCAAGGATCCCAGACATTTAAAATGAACTTGGATAATTAAATCCAGGCTAATCTGTAATACTAAATGCCACTGGATACTTTAATGTTAAAATCACTTAGTCTTATTAACATTTAGTGTATCCTGTGCTGCTGTGAATTAGAAAATGAAAATGATCATTTGAAAAATTGTCCATGGATTATTAAATTATCTTCAGAGACTGTTAGCTCTTCATTTACTCCAGCGGCTTCTGCCAGGCAGCGCTTTGACAATACAATAGCAAGGCCCCCTCTGGAATTTGGACTGTTAACTGGTTAAAAGTCAAGTTGCTTAAGCACCTCCTGCTTCCTGTGCTTGTAACAAATCAGCTTGCTTCTGTGGACCCGCAGGTGACACAGTTTTTGCTGTGACCTGCTGGGGTTCAGGAATGTCAGCAGATCATATGAGGTGCTGTTCCCGTATTGGATTACCCCCCTACGCTCCTTAAGTGTCTGCTTCCAGGTCCAGACTTGCTGACAGCGGGACAAAGGAAACACAGGAGAGGGAAATTAAGTAATTAACCGTTTGGCCCATTCAGAAATTAAACTTCCATTCACAGCTATTACAGTGAAGTATGTTTGCCCAATAGCATTATGGGAGTCCTTTAGCTCAGTGCAGTGTCAGTTAATAATATGTGGTGTGTTGATAATACCAAATAAAATTGCAGGTGAAAAAATGTGCTCTGAGCAGGAAAGGGAGTTTAATAAAAATCTTAATATCCTCAATTCAAGGTTAGTGGTTAAAGTCACCGTGGTGTTACTGGCACGTAAATCTAGCCAAAGATGGACGGTTAAAAGTAACTAGGTTCATTTGGTTTAATATTCAAGATCTTCAAAGATAGACAACCCACAATTGTGTGTATTCATTACATTGTACATTTGGCTACCAGTTCAGTTGTTTCTGAGTCATATCCATTTAGTTGCTGGTTGAACAGGAGAGCTGTGTGGAGCTATATAGTGGAGTTTAGGAGGTGGTGATGGTGGCCAGTGTGTGCCACTCCCTAATGTCGGCGCCCGGTGAAATGCCCGTGGGTGTCGGCTTTCGGGACAGCTAGTGCCACACTGTAGTGTAATTGAATTTCCTCCCAGATAAGCTGAGTATCTCTCCTCCTGTAGTGGGATCTGACAGCCCTGTCTCCTGCATTACCGGCCCCCGTCTGGAATGTCAGCGCGGCTTGCCGTTCTTGCAGTAGACCCGCACGCTGCCACCACTCCCTCTCTCCCGCCTGGCCCTGCCCGCCACGGCGCGGGCGGCCCCGCAGAGGTTAGAAAGCCATGCTGGGGGGGGGCGTGTGCCCGGCCGCCTGCAGTGTCGCGTTACGCTTAAAAGGCGAACGCCATCTGGAGAGAGAGACACGCGAGCCAGTAGCTAAGTAATGGACTTACGGCGAGCAGTCCCAGAAGGGCCCGCTAATGCCTCGTTAAGAAACTGTTGATTCTATTTTGCCCCGTTTTTATTGCCACTAAAACGCTGCTATTGTATTACCAGGAAGGACAAACAACCACACGGTCACAGAAAAATAGGGTTTAATACGTTATCGGGGGCCAGTTGCCTGACAGCGCCGGGTGTGGGGGGGGGGTGGTGGTTCAGAGTTAGGCCTGGACTCCGTCTACTCTACTGGCTGCATCAAGTTTGTAGCTTAACACAGCCAGTCAGATGTGGTAAAATAACATGCGTTTATTCAATGTGAAAGATCTTGCGATAATGTTTTGGGGAAGCTCCCTATGAACGTTTGGCTCAAACTGCCAATCTCACTCAGTCCATGGGTCGGTTAAAAATTACAATTCCGTACCCCCCCACGTGTCCCGGCAAACCCACAGTCTGACGCTCCAACCAGCTGGGCTCGGGAACCTCAAGGCCCATGTAGGTCATCAGGCGGCTGGGCTCTAATGAGCGGCGCTTTGTTCGAAGGTCGTTAATGATTAGCTCGCCGTGACGGGCCCGTTTTGTCATGGAGCCCATCTGCATTTCCGAGAAGCTGTTTTTGGTCAGGAATCTCTGCTGGGACGTGGACTGTGGCTTGGCCGGCCCCTGCACCGCCAGCAGGGAACACGTCAACCTTCAGTGGGAAGAGGAAAGATTATCCTGGGTTCGCGGCAGGAAGTCAGCAGGTTGGCATCCATTAGGTGGATGGGGCGGCGTGAGGGGGGGATGCCGTTGAGGAAAATGGGCTGTCAGGTGGGCCTGTGATAACATATCACTGGACAGGCCTCCGTCCGCCTCAGTAATGGCACCTTTTTTTAGCAGGCCTCCCAACACGCTCCTCTAATGATGGACTCTCCCGTCTCTGAAAATCCCCGCTTGCACTGACGAAGTCTCGTTTCTTGGATTAAACACCTCCGTCCCAATGCAAGTCAGAGGCAGCTATTAACCGACCTCCCATTTCTGCTGTAAACAGGATAAATTAAGTCCAGGGGTGGAGGGAATGAGAGATAGAAGACCTGCCTTTGTCTTCCCCTTCAAATTAATTGTTTTTTAAATTCCTCAATCTATATTTGGAGTCACACGCAGCTCGTGCTAAATGAGACCGGGGGAAGGGGGTGGGTCCGGCAGTGATTGACAGTGACAAGGACCTGCCACAGCGCCTTGTCCTGCAGGGAGGCTTCCAAGGACACCTATCAATCAGTGAGGAGCCAGCCAGGGGGAGGCAGGGTGGAGTCACCCGGGGAATCATCAGGGGCTAATGATGTAGCGCAGGATGGCGGCTGTGGGGCTGGTTTCCACCACGGCCTTTGATAAATGGGCCATGGGCCGAACACAGTGCCGCACATGTCTGTTATAACAAATCTCTTTCTGGGGTGGGGGGGGGCATCCCATCCAGGCCATAAACAAACCCGGTTGGTCTTGCCAAGGCTACGACCGGTACCGTTTGCGGAAAAACAATCAACTGAACTGCATGTTTCAGGTTGAGTGATGCTGTTTGTTACACTTCAGGTTAATAATCTTAAAATTATGGGGAAACATCATGCTCTGGTTCCCGACACTATCCTGGGAATACCGCTATGGGATTTGGGTTGAGTCGACCAGAACCGATGTTGGCAGAATGCCTGTTTGAATGAAAGGACAGCGCCAATTCCTCTTGAGTACATGGACTCTCATCTTCATATCTAGTTTGGTTCTGTACTGTTGGTCTCAGCTTAAATATTTCTACCAATATCAGATATTATAGCTGTTAGCTAGCTATCAAGTCAGTGCTAGTCTGCTGCTGCTAGCCATAGACACTGAACCTTATTTCTGGTCTAAACCAGCAGCATGATAATCAACTAAATTCTAATTTTGACATGTTGTGTGCCCAGAGCTGCTGCAGTTTCGTGTGTGCACAGAAATCATTGACCGTAGCAGCTAGCAGTCTGCTAATTTCACCCCAGCTCCCGTGGGCATCAGTTTGGTAGCCTGGGACCGTGTGAATACCTGAATGGGAAAAAAAGGAAAAAGCGAAATGAACTGATGGCAAAACGCATGAACCACACCAATGAAAGCTTCAGGCTCGTGCTGGGGTATCGAACGCTTCATGTGGCGTCTTGTGGGGTATTGATTTTTGTTGTTTTTTTTCCCCTTAAACCTGCGGTGATATCAAAAACACAGTTTTCACTGAATTCATGTGTGAGGCAGCTGCTGGTTAGAGGAGAAACTGATCAAATTTAGGGTTTGAAAAATTCTTTTAGAGGAATTAAAGCATGGAAGCGTTTTGCTTACAAAGCAGAACAGAATATGCGTTATCAGGAAAGATTAGGCAGGCGGATGCATCACATAATTATAACACATGGGCTAAGATGGAAGGCTGCCTTTCAACCAGCTCTGGACTTCGGGTCTGGCGACGTCCTTGGTTGTCGAAGTGGGCTGTGGTCCCTTAGCTGTTGTCAGTGTGGTCTCCGAGGAGGCGGAGCTTCTCCATGCAAGATGAAACGCAACATCGGCCAGAAATGCCCCCCACACAGACACACACACACACACGCCAGCCATGCCCGCCGGCCATCAATCATCATTAACCCACCGGCCCCCGCCGAAACAAACCGCTGACCCCATCACATCTGGCCGCCGCCGTGGAAACGGCAGCTGGGTGATTGTGGCGGCTAGGTGTCGACCGCATGCCCCCTGGGGCAGGGCCGGGGACCAGATAAATAGCGCTGTCGATCCGCAGGACGCGACGGCGGGGCGATCTCTTGGCCTTTCCGCTAAATCTCCCTTCCACTCAATTAGCGCGGCGACGTCCAAATACCTCATTTATTTTCCATGTGACTAATTTTTATAAGACCTGAAAATTGCATAAACCACCCCTATGACATTGGGGCCCTCTCTGGAAATGGTCTGCAGAGAGCCTTGAGCGCTCAGAATCACTGGGATAAGGAGGCCCTTGTTTTTCAGCCGAACGGTATTCGAAATAATAAAACGTTATAAAATAAACGTTAATTTGAGTTTTTTCTGCTGGCGCTATAGAGGTGCTTCGCCAGCCAAGAAAGCCGAATAAATGTGGATGTTTTTCCACCAGAAACCACACAGAGGATAGACTGTGTAACGTGCAAGTGCAAGAGCGCTGCAGGGCATGACGGGAAGGCGGGGGGGCACCTCTTTGTGCTTTTTAAAAAAATGTTATTTTTATTTTTTGGTTTTTCGTCTTTTGAGGCCTCTGGGGGTGTCCTGTATGCCGCCTCCCCACGGTGATGTTTCCCAGGATGCCACTGTGTGCCAGTGGCAAGGTGGTGGTGGGAGGGAGGAGGTGTGTGGGTTGGGGGGGGGCGGGGGGTAGGCCAT
>JAODJU010000119.1:22802782-22813961 GCA_026776725.1 Gnathonemus echidnorhynchus | reverse complement strand
ACGGCGTAGTACCCGACATCGGGGCGGGGTCCCCTGTACGGCGTAGTACCGACATCGGGGCGGGGTCCCCTGTACGGCGTAGTACCCGACATCGGGGCGGGGTCCCCTGTACGGCGTAGTACCGACATCGGGGCGGGGTCCCCTGTACGGTGTAGTACCCGACATTGGGGCGGGGTCCCCTCTCTGGTTTGACATCGGGGTGGGGTCCCCTCTCTGGTTTGACATCGGGGCGGGGTCCCCTCTCCAGCATGGTTCCCGACATCGAGGTGGGGTCCCCTCTATGGCCCCACATCGGGGTGGGGTCCCCTGTCCGGCGTGGTACCCGACATCAGGGCAGGGTCCACTCTATGGCCCCACATCGGGGCGGGGTCCCCTCTATGGCCCCACATCGGGGCGGGGTCCCCTCTATGGCCCCACATCGGGGCAGCATCACCCTGCTCAGCCAGAATTGTCAGCCTGTCAGTTTCCATGTGCAATTTCCTCAGTAAACATCTACCCTGCAAAACATGTTTCAGATGCACAGAAAAAAAATGCTGTCTTTCCTGTTGAAAGGGAGCTTGGTTCGCTTCAGTAAATAACTCACCTATACTGCTGGGTTACTATGGAATTGTGTAAACAGTGTGGAGCCTCTTTGGAGAAAAGTCTCTCCTAAACAAATACAGTAATGGAAATGTATCAGGCAGAGATGTGTGAACACTTTGACCTTTTTATTATGGAGACCTTTCCTGCTTACTGGGTCATCACCATATTCGACACTCAGCTGCCCCTCAGGAGGCAACGGAAGCCAAAATCAAGCTTAAATTAGGAGAAGGAGGTGTGTTATGCTTCAGAAGGACCATACGCTGTCTGCTCCGCTGTCCTGCCTGTGTACATGTATGTATTTTCAGTAAACACATATACACGCACGTCGTTTGTCATAATGAGCTTGCGTAGAAATCAAACTGTAGGTGAAACTGGCTGCTGCAAATTAATCAGCAGATGGTCAATTTTTACCTTCCGTGATGGCAGGATTAACTAGTGATCTAAATGCAGAAAACAAGAGGGTGTAGTTTAAAATCAGGGGAGGGAGTGATTGGATGATGCTCAGTGGCAGGAAAAAGCAAATGAACATACAGGATTTATTGTGACCTCCTTCCATCTTAATATTTACACTAACAGGCATGTGGAAACCTGTAGAAGCATGACAATGTGGCAAACTCATATCCGTGCTGCAGTCCAGAAGTGCCATCCACAGTTCTTTTAATGGAAGTCCCGAATTTTTGGTGGGAGAAGTCAAACCCAGGATGAATGTGACCTGCGACGGGATTGTGGCCCGGTTGTGATGTTGGCTAATAGCTGTGGCAGGAGCTGCCCGCGAACGGAGGGGAGGGTGATGAGAGCGGGGGGGTGTTTAGCATGCAGGGGGTGTCAGCGGGCTGCTTTCCCCACCGAGCCTGAGAGATCTGCCATCGATCCAGCTCAATTGGGTTCTAGTGGCCCCTCCCCCCAGCATGCCGATCCGACGAGGAAGAACCGGCTTGCAGAGCTCTCTGTTTAACATAAGTATACTAATACCGCACACGGCAATTTCAGGGGCCCGGTCTGGATGGGCTGCCCGCCCCCCAGGGGCCCTCTGAAAGCCCGCGAAATCGGCGTGGAAAGCTGTGGCCGTCAGGATAATTTAAACCCCTGGTTCGGATTGACACATGCAATGATGCCCGCCCACACTGTTAGGTATGAATACCCCAGGATGCAGGAGAAACACACAAAAAAATGACAGAATTTGAGAATACATCAGAACTCTCTTTTGCCTATTAAACCCCCATTTGCCATCACAGACGTTGGACAGGTTTTAAGAACTGATTTTAAGTTGTTTTGCATTCCCCTTCCCTGCAAGGTATCCCAGGATATGCCCCTAAAATATTCCATGTTATGTAACAATACGTCTTTATTCCGGTCATTACCATAATTTTTTTCTCCAAACAGAAATAAAAACTCAGCATTAAATGTAAAACTAAAAAAAATGGAGCCCAACCTGGGGATTTCACTGCAGGGCTTTGAAATTCCTCCTGTGAGAATGACTATAAATGTTTAATACGTCCATGCACCTTTTGCATGGTAAAATCTCCTACAAGCCTCCATGTGTTTAACGATGATGGGGAAATGTGTTATTATTTTTCTCCCATAATCACCCAGCTGGTCATATCTTGTCCAAGTGGCAGGTGAGAGCGCCCCCAGGTGAGCGTGTTGCGCGTTCCCGCTGCATGAAACGCCCTTTTGTAAACGGCCCCAAGTGGCCTCCTCCGTCGCCCGAGCCGCCTTTGTCTGGTGCCTTTATCCAGCCTTGTTTCGGATGAATTTCCACTTCTTAAGGGAAGGCGATCCACTGTGTTCACCTGAGACCCACATGGTGACGGTGGCAGCTCAGAGGCGTGAGCTGAAATCAGGGTGACAGGAAGTAAGTGGCGCTGCTGCGTGATGTTAATTAGCGTCACTGTTCGCGATACGCATCTGCGCACATCAGCAGCCAAGCAAAGCCAAGTGCATGAGCGTGGAGAGCTTCGTGTTTCAAAGGATGTCTGGTGTGATTTTCTGCTGTACTGGAGAACCTCAGCTGCATAGACAGGTGATGCTGTGATGTCTGTGTGTAGATTAACCCGAAATGAGGACATGTCCCATCCCCCTCTGCTATGCAAAGCCCCGCCTACCTCTTCCCTGTTGTCCGTTTCTTGGTGTGACTGAGTGAAACTATTCCCGACTTGAGAAGGCGGTCAGCGTTTTGGCCCCGAGCCGCAGCCCCATGACTCAGTGCCCCCTCACCTGTACGGAAAGCTCTCCCACACGTGTAGCAGCCACGTCTAGCGAAATCACATCTAAAGTGCAGCGCCCAGACGGCCTTCCGGAATGATCTGTGGCTGCTGGAGAAGCTCTGAGGCTCCGAAGCCGCACAGCCCCCGGTAACAGACGGCCCCACCATTTTAACGCGGTCGTCACTCCCGCTGTGTTAAAGGGATTTGCGCCATGGACAGATGGGCTTGATAAAGGATGAGTGAACCTGTCTTTTTAAATATGCGGTTAAAGGGACGGCTCAATCGCGGCCGGTCCCTGTGCAGCTCTGCTGGGGGGGGGGTGTAATCTGGCCCAGGCTTGGAACTTGTTCAAGTCCCGCTTTCGCTCCACCGCACGAACATAATTGGTGTTATATTAGCTGCCCATGAACAGCACACACACACTGAGGAAGGATGGCAGGTGAGGAGTGGGCTTTGTGGTGGTCTTTAAGGTTCAGCTAGAGCAAAAGAAGACTTCAAGCCATGTGGAGTAGACCACCAAGTGAGGAACGCTGAAGTTTGTAGAGGATGACCACTCCCAGTGTGCAGTCTGGCATGCTTATGGTCACAGAGGTTTGGTTTTACAGGCATCTGAGTAACTCTGAGCTCTAGGCTTCCTGAAGGTCGCATATCACAAACGTGTTACTGAGGTTTGGCATCCTTAGAGCTCTTTTGGGTTTTGGGTTGAACTTTGACCTACGCTTCTGTGCTGATGTTAATATATTTGTACAATCAGTTTTCATAAAGATTCACACCTGAACATGGAGTAGCATCCGTTGCCATTTTCCATGTACCTGGTGTGTTTTAGAGATGAAGCAGGCGTGGAGGTTGGCTACGGAGGCCAGCTTCACCGTCTGCAATATCAGCATGCTTTCTGCGTCTCAGTCCTATTCCAATCCACCCTTCTCTCCCGCTTGTCTGCCAGTGCCACAAAGTTGAAGAAAAGGACTTCCCTGCATATGAACAGTGAGACATTCCTGCAGAAGATCCCTTCCCTGGCCTGACGTGACGTCCAGGGGCCTGGATTCTGGCTGTGGTATAGCCAATGCTGGTGGCTTACACAGCCAGCCCACGCTGGGCTTGGAATCACACCGGATTCAAACGAATTCCAGCCTCGAGAGCATGGAGTAGATGAAATCACTCACGTACGGTACCATGGGAACCAGAGCTCATTTTGCACACGCCTTCTCTTTAGATGTGTTGTTCCGACCTCTTGTACCGGGCTTGAAACTGGGTTTGGTTATGAGCTGAAATATTTAAATCCCATAAATATTTACCCGACAGGCAGGACACTTTTCTTGGGCATTGTTTCACACTGTTTAATTTCCTCCTCGGGAGCCCAGCCTTCATGGCTTGCAAAATTAGAACAATATTTGACCTTATCTCCATGGTAGCAGCTCACCCCTCATTCTGATTCAGGCCGCGTTACATTTTCCAAGCCTTATACCCGGGACTCCTGTTGACAAGTCCAAAAACAATACGTCATAAATATTTATGGCTGGAAAGGGCAGCGCGCGGCTATGCTACGTGCTAATTAACGGCCCTTTCGATGACCTACGACCTACTGCATTTGTTTTACCAGGACAAAGAGCTTGGCTGATTCCCACTTACTTCTAAATTTCCGGAGGTGTCTCGGTAATATTTACGGCACACGCCGTGCTGGGAGCTCGGTGTGAAGAGGGACTGTGCCACATGGTTAGTGGGTAATTATTGTTTCTGAATGATGGCACATTAACGTTGAATTACCCATTGCTTGAGCTGGTGAAGTGAGCACACTTACCTGTTAACTTAAGAGGTAACTTCTTTCATTAGGCTACACCCCATGGGTAAAAGGGCAATATTAATGTAGTCAAGGGTTTACCTGCTTCATATGCCTTGCAATACATGTAAACCACTCAACACGGCATAGTTGGGGGGAAACCTTTTTGTCAATAACTAGAATTATTGTTTGGTAATTGATGACCACTCCATCAGCAATGGGTGAGCCATTTAAGGAACTAAATGTGTTGGCCTTTGAATGGCACTTCATGTGAAGGATCCAGCACTATAGCTGTGACCCCGCCCATCGATCTGGTAAGACGCTATCCCTGCTTCACCTCCAGTACCCCCTTAACCTGCTTCCTCTCAATCCTCCCCCGCCTGGAGTCAGATCAGGGCCCCTCTGTTGGGCCCTAGCAGTGCCTGGTGGTGCCACATAAGCCTGCTGGCAGCCCTCTGGTAGATCTCGTACCCATAGCTGGCCAGAGGTCATTCTCTGCCTCCCAGAGTAACGCCACCAGCCAAACGCTGCCCCCTCTTTGCACCACAGGGTCCGACCCAACCGACCAAAACCCAGGGGGCCTGTCGCTTGGCCTGAATCATTCCAACCAAACATGGGTAGTATAAATCCCAAGGTTTTACGTGACCGCTGGGCTTCATCCACATTGCCTGGGGAAGGAGTGCTGCTCTGTGCATGGCAGGCGGGCGTGGGAAGCTCCAAAATAAAGAGGATAAAGGGATGTGTAGAAAAGAGTACAGCACCGGGATGAAGCCTGGGCTATCAGGAAGAGGCAGGAAAAGGTCACTCCTACCACGATTAGCCTAATTAGCGTAGCCTCTCTGATCAGAGCCTTATAATCCAGCACGCCAGACATGCCGTGTCAGTGTGGGATCAACGTGGAAGCGAGCTGATAGCGGGACTGCGGCACGGCCATTCAGTTAGAAGGCGGCCACCTTAACCTTATGGAGGCACACATGCTGTCCAATCAGCACTGGGGATTTATTTTGCCTGCTTCATTTTTTGGTCATGTGTCTTAATAATTTGTTAAGCTATGTTAGGGGGCTGCCACCAGTTGGAAGCACCACCGTCAAGCTCTCTGAAGGCTCCGTCCTGTTTGTCCTGGATGGACTAATTCATTTCTTATTAATAATGATTTCAGCGAAAAATGCCCTCACAAGCACAGAACCTGTCCCCCCAACTGATTAAGGTGGATAAAATCAGAATGCCAGTGTGGACTGGCAGTCATTCAACAAGGCTTTGTGGCACTGGACCTTTTTCCGTAGGATTTCTTTTGGGAATTTGTCAATGGGGGGGGGGGAGGGTGAGGAACATGGGACACCTTCGGTTACCTCGGGCAGCGAGCAGCCCGGTTACGGTGACAGTGTGGTGATGCGTACGTCCCACCGCGGCTGCTTCTGCGATTACGTGCCGTTACTCTCTTCCCTGCCATCTTCCCCGAGACGCGGCAGGCCAGTCAAACGCTGTTTGTGGTCCCGGCGTGACCCTGCAAATATCACGCGGCCGCTTGTTTGTTCAGGATCCCAGCATGCACTTTGCCAGCCTCAGGCATGGCCTTCTGTTCATTTTTAGAGCTTTTTTTGGACTTTTTAAATAAGGGAAGGGAGGCCCTTCTGCTGGGGCTTCTTCCCGTGTTGTTTTGACTGGGACTCTGCTTAGCCAGCATTGCGCCACCCGCAGCATGTGGTGCTCAGTGACAGCTGGTTTATCATCTTTGGCGCTGGGGACACCAGGGGGCGGTCAGCCGCTCCCTCGGACAGCCCGGCCCTTGAAGGGCTCAGGATCCCTGGCGGGTTGCTGAGAATCAGCCTGACTGATGTGGAGATGGTGCAGCGGCTCTTTCCAGCTTGCCTGTGGCTCCTGTTTTCACCAGCCGGCCTCTGAAGCTGTGAAGGATGTTGGGGGGGGAGGGGGTCTGTTTTGGGTATTTACATGTAGCTCAGAGGCTAATCTCTTGAAATCCTGGAACCTCAAAGACAGACAGTGGTCGGTTCACTTGTAAGCAGAAACTACAGTCTTCCCCGCTACTGACAGGGAAAGTGGGTCTTCAGTGAGGCCTCTGGGTTTGGGTCCCATGATGATATTATACTGGAGCCCACAGTCCACATCATCCAGAACTTTACTGGCCTCTACTGCCTCTGTTATGTTGGGTTCCTGCTCGGTATCCTGAGCCAGGTCCTGCAGGGCAGCCAAACATGCTAGCAAGCAAATTTCACCAAGTGATTCATTTGTTTTATTATTTTATGGTGGTTTTACCGAGTCCCTCCGTGTTTTCCCACTCCGGGTTCAGCAGCAGCGAGCCCCAGGTGCTTCTCGACTCAGGATTGGCTGTAGGTCGCACTTCTCATTTCCTGCTAAACTCACCCTTAAATAAAATCAGTTGTCATAATTAATGCTTTTCCTTCCAAGCAGTGCTCCCCGACCCTGATCTAATAGTACTGTTACTGTGCAACCAATTAGACGGCCTGCTTTTTATACGGATCCTGTGTTTAGTAAAAGGCTCTCACCTCTCGCAAGCACGGAACTAACCACCTCAGATGGTGAGCCTGCATCTAATACGTTATTAGCGAAATTATGCTGTGCTACTTTAATAATTACATCTATTAGCTAACGTGATTACCGCCTGGGGCTTTGACTGGGTAGCTATAGCTAACTGGTCATAACTAGAGCTAACTATATTAACCAGGCAGGATAATGATTTGCAGCTGTTCGATTATCTGTTCCTCATAATACTTAACTAGAGCACCACAGACATTTTAAACTGGGCACCTCTAGTTTCAGACATCTGTATCATCTTTGATGCCGTGTTCTGTCACAGGAAAGGTCCGCCCTTAAACAGATTGGATTCTCTGTGAACCATTCGTCCGTGATCAGAACTCGGCTGCTCCTCGGCATACGGTGGATTAAACTTCGACAGCATCTGTCCATTTTGCAACCGCATATCC
Organism: Gnathonemus echidnorhynchus; assembly: GCA_026776725.1. Lineage (NCBI taxonomy): Eukaryota > Metazoa > Chordata > Actinopteri > Osteoglossiformes > Mormyridae > Gnathonemus > Gnathonemus echidnorhynchus. Next base: position 22,806,432 of record JAODJU010000119.1, on the reverse strand, counting down.
CATACGGGGGTCACCAGCCTGGCAGCACTGGGCACAGGGCTGGGGTACGCCCTAGAAGGGATGCCAGCCCATCGTAGGGTACACACAGGCACACGTTCATACTCTATGAGCAATTCACAGAAGCCAGTAAGTCTAGCTGCATGTCTTTGTGCTATGAGAGTAGCTGAAGGGAAAGCATGCAAACTGCTCATAGAGTGAAGACATCTGCTTCAGCACTAGCGCACGGGAATGATGATTATGGTCATAAAAGGAGCTGGTTTATTGTTTTACAGACCCTCTTATTATCTGCGAGTATCATGTGAAGCCTCCTTTCCACAGGTTTAATATATGGCTGTTTGAAATCTCCACACCAGTAGGGCCCCGAGAGTCACTCCTCCACTCCAGTGGAGAGGTGTGTACCTGAGAGTCTCTCCTCCCTCCTCCCATCCTCGCCGGTGGAGCAGTCTGTGTGGCTCTGAGTGGGAGTCACCCCTCCCTGTCTCGCCGGTGGAGCGCTGTGTGTCTGAGAGTCACTCCTCCCCTCCTCGCCAGTGGAGCGGCGCGGCGCGGAGGACGCAGCGCTTAGATGTGCGCCTCTTTTCCCCCGGCACCAAACAGCGGCACCCATGCCTCCGTATCCCACGCAGGGGATCGCGTCAGTACCGAGCTGAGCCAGCAGTAGCGAGAGCCGTTGCTGTCGCCGTGTTACGGTCCTTATTGTTATTGCTGTTTTTTTAAAGCACGTTTTTCCAGATCAGTATGTTTGCGCTGTGGAGTTGTACCCGACGCCCGGTCTCCTGCACTAAAGTGTGGGTCAGCCTTCTAGCCCTCGCAGCGCTCCGGACATCCGCGATCCCGAGTAATGAAGGTAAGAAGCACGTTACTTTAACGAAATCCCCATCGTCTGCAATTAACCCACTGTATTTTAAAACCGCTACCTGCCCATCTCCCTAATTATCCCTGCCTGTCCGTAACCGCAAAAAAACCATTAAAATGTGATACGCAACAGTGAGAGGCTAGTAAAATTTACGCAATTTATTTTAATAGTCGAATCGTGTATTTGGCTCAGTTGGCATTTACCGAGCTATCAGCAGATGCACTGAAGTATTGTACCTATTGCAATGCAAGACCATCGCGCAACTTCTGCAGGCGTGAATTTTTATCACAGACGTTCATATCTCGCTCAGTTATAAATACAGTACGTCGGCAGCTTGGAATTTGATCAGTTGCATGAGAGGTTGGTATTATTTAAAAACAAACGTATGGATTCATTTGATGTAGTAGATGATTTTAAACAAGATAAAATGTGTCGTCCAGTCTGCAGACGCGGGCTCCAGCAGATCCTTGCAGCAAAAATATAAACACTAACCGCACAAATAGAATGACTTATTGTACGCGAAGCGACACGTCTCTGTGTCACCATTGCTGTCTCTGAGTGACTGTCAAATAGTTTTGCCGCGGTGTGTGTCTGGAACTGAACCCGTGTCCTTTAAAATGAACCTTTTTGACGAATCCTTAACACTAATACAATAATATTTATTATTATTATTATTATTATTATGTCGATGATTAATTTGGACTGCGTAGCACGGAAGTGACAGATCAGATTTTGCGCTTGAATTAAAATCTATAATTTAAAATCATTTGTCTCCCCCCCCCCACCGTCTTGACAATGCAACAGAATAACAGGATCCGTGTACTGCCGGTCCGAAGCTGAAATGGACCCGAATGGCGGGGGGAGATTTCTTCGGTTCGGGAAGTAATGGACCGTAAGATCAGATCCGACAGGACCCGTAGGAGACGTGCCGGGTACGGAGCCAACGCATGTCAGCCCATGGGCTCCTGCTTTAGGTGTCCCGGGTCCGACAAAGTTTCGCATTGCAGATCGGCGCCAGTCCGTAGCGTACAGGTGTACGCCGAGGTCCGGTCCTGTGCAGGTGAACCGCACCGAGTGTCCTCACCTGGACAGTCCTGACATGAGTCTGCATTCCCAAAGGTGTATCCTTGGTTTACCGCCACTTTACATGTCTGGGAAGCCTCTCCGTTTTCTCGGTAACATCCGGTTTTATATTAGGCCACGCACACTAAAAAACGAGTTATTGCTGTGTATTTAATTATTTTAACTTGCTGTCAAAAAAATGGGTTTTAATACATTTACATCACACACTTCAGCAAATTTTACCTGCATATGATCGATGTCGGAGATTGGTATATAAGGGTACAAAACCATATGTAATTGACCATTAGGTTAAATTAAATTAGACACTGGAAAATGCTAAACGTGGATATATGTAGTATGACTAAGGATTAAGTATCAGATTAAGATTACTTTAGAACAAAGTAAAAAATTTAATCTATGGCCTGTACAAAGGACGGTGTGCCCCATTTATACAGCGTTTTGGATTACTGAACAGGCCGTCGAGTTTTTGTAGGCTAGTTAAACTCAGATCTTAAATGAAATGTCTAGGCTGTAGTGTCGGTCTTGAGCGGTGTGATTTTCAGAATAATATCAATTGGATCCCATCGTATTTCGTGCTGCCCAGACCGATTTCACTACCGTTTCAGTTCGTAAAGGCCGGTAGATTTGTGCGCCCTCGGCCCCTGCTAGATGAAAGAGATTTATTAACGCGGGATGAAATTGTCTCTGACACAGGACATTGTCGCTCCAGCGTCTTTTTCTCTATTATCTGAAAAGAGACCCGTTAAGGCTCCGAGTTGGCTTTTTGTATCCTGTCTGGATTTTTGTTCCCCTTGATCACTGTTGTATGGGTACTTCCCCCTTTCAATCCCAGTTGACCACCAAATTTCAAACAATTAATTTAGATAAACAGGAGTATTTAATTAAACAAATATTAATATGTCTAGTTAGCACAGACTGTCAGGTAATACGTGTCTTTAGGCAGTTTGTAAAGTGTGAAGGATTGTGCAGCATTACGTTTTTTAAAAGTAACCGTTTTCCACATGTATCGCTTTGGTCAAATTCGTTTAAAAAACCGAGAGACGTTAGTAAAAATTAGGATGAAAAAGTCTGTTCATTTGAAGGGGAAACTATCGGTATATTCATGCGCAAATTTTGTGTGTTATCGCTACATTAAAAGAAGAATGATTACTATGAAACTGGAGAATAATAATGTGACATTTGTTCAAACTGACCTTTTCCAAACATGCAAATTTATTAAGAATATCATATTTTATATACAGCAGTAACAAGAGCCTGGTTTATCTCGTAGAGAAGTCAGCAATTGATTGTAGCGTATCCTGCATATAATAATTCAGAAACCAATTAATGAGACCAATTTTGTTTGAAAAACAAAACCTTGTGTAACAAATAACCCGGTTTTGCAAATAGACCCTTTTTGTTACAGAGCATATATTAGTGATGACACATATTCTATACAAAATTCATGTAAAATAACTAATAAACTAATAATAAAGGTTCAGTGTGACTAGTGCTGTTTGAAAGATGAGAGGGCCGGAGCTGGGATTGCTTTGAGGACTTGAGATCAACATGGCTTCCACAGCTCCCTATGTCTTGTGTGTGTTAATGAAGTTCAGCCATACTGTGGTAATTTAGGTAGGAGTTGCATCCTTAATAATGGGGAGGGAGGAGGGGGGTCGCATCACACATGGAGTTGGAGGCGCCGCCCCCCCCCCCCCCCCCCCCCCCCCCC
>JAODJU010000119.1:22784908-22802682 GCA_026776725.1 Gnathonemus echidnorhynchus | reverse complement strand
GGGGGCCCCCCCCCCCCCCCCCCCCCCCTCCAAGGGCAGGCCCACCATCAGAGTAAAAGGCAGGATAATGGATGGTGGCTTTCCGTGGTGTGATGGGTGACGGATGAGTTATGTGATAATGACATTCTGAGATGTGCCCCTGGGAGGCCATTCGGGCCTGGGTTGGCTACATGCCCTATCTGAACCCTCAGAACCCTAAAAGAGTAAAATGATCTCATAACAGTACCTAACCAAAGCCTCCCTCCGGATGTGTTATAGTTTGCCACCTAAAGGGGATGCTTTCCGCCGTGTAATGAGCTCCTCTTCCAGTCTGGTCTTGCCTGCCCGTCAGGGTAGAATAGCAGAGCCTTGTTTGTTAATCCGCTTCTTTTCAGACGCTTCCTGAATCTGTTCGCCTCTTTTATAAACACTCTCTGAGAGTGTTTTCTGTGTAAATACAACCCCCTTTCGTTTCTACTTTCAGAAGGCCAGAGCTCGCAGTAAACCCTGGCGTTTTTCCGCGATGGATTTCTTGAAGATGCGTGATGTTGAATGGACATGGCGTGCGGGGCCGTTAAGTTGGGACACGTCCTGCGTACATCATTGACCTTGGAGGGGCCTGTGCCTCTCTTGCTAACTTTTATTTGAATATAAAACTTCATTCCTCATATGTACAGCTTTATTGAACCATTTAGATTACTTGATTTGGAATAAAATGTTTATTCCTTTTAAGGTGTGTTTTTTAATGGACCAAGAACTAGCTTGTCAGCCGTTGGGACTGTGACAGAGTCATTAGCGGAGATGGTTGTAAATTCTTCAGACTGACCGCGTCTGTGTCGTGCTGTTTGTTTTTGGAAATTTAGTACGATGCTTTGAGGTCCCCGTTGCGGTATGACATGTCGGACCGTAAGACGCTAGATCGGGAGAGCTGTGATCTGCCATGTGGGTTTACCGTCCGTCCCGCACGGCGTGACACCGAGCTTTGCGAGATCGGGCCGTCGTGATCCGATACCATTACGCCTCAGACCCAGGGCAGGAGCAAACGAGCGATACAAATCGGACACTCTGCTGTGCGACTGGATTCACCATGGGCGCAGAGAATTACACTATAGCTAAGAGGGCCGGCGCTGTGTCCCTGTGGGATGTGACACTCGCGCATTATTCGCTCACTTTGAAATAATGATTTTGCGGATTTTATGCCCAGACGTCTCTAAATTCAAGCATGTCTAGTTTCTGATTTCTAAATCCACAGTATATGCTCTGGGTTAAAAACCAGCTTCCCCACAGCTATGCCTCTAATGCTGCATCTGCTGCCTGACTGCCTTTATTTATTCACTATTTTTAATTTTTTTTGCAGTGAATTTACTGGACTCCCGATCTGTAGTGGATGACCTGGGGTGGATCGCCTATCCCAAGAACGGGGTAAGTCTCATCACTCGAATGCAGCCGCGGTCTGCATAGGCTCCGTCAAGATACATCTCAAGGTCTATGGCTCCCTGGAGCAAGTAAAAGAGAGATTTTAACGGGAAAAGAAATGTATAGATAATGGTTACAAGAGCTTAGTGTTGCTCTTATGGCGTGTCAGTAGGGAGAGAAGCTTGTGTTGAAATTTCATGCAGGATTCCATCATCCTCATGATTCTGGGGTCATATCATAGTGCCTGGGAGAAGGAGAAGTCCTCTGGGTTATCCTGCACCGGCAAGGCGAGGAAACCAGGCGAGGAACCCCCAGGATCCTGTAAGCCTTTTCTGTGCACACGGGAACGCCATTGTTGAGGATGAGTGGGTAGCGGGTGGGGTCCTGACCTTCGTATGAAGCCTGCCTGGATACTGAGCCGTGATTGAACCGTGACGCCCCCTATCTCTTGCGGTAGACATTGACACACGCGGGTGAGGGTTTGCGAGAATCTCCTCTGGCCCAGCTGGTCAAGGTGATCTTCTGATTATGTTGCTCAAATCCCCCCGTCAGTTTGCTGGTTTTCTGGATCATGAAACACGTCAGTTTGCGAAGAAGGATTCCGGGATCGGCAAAATTGCTGAGACTTGTTTTATGCCACGGCCAGAGAAGGACCGTAACCTAGTGACTGTAACCCAGCAGCGGCTTAGCTAATCCTTCTGACCTTAAAAACAGTTAAATATCAATGAGGCTAAATCATCTGCAGTTTTGTGCTGGAACCTAAAGAGAGCCGTTGTTTCCAGTTTTTTTTTTTTCTTTTTTCTTTTTTTTTTAACTTTTATTTTTACTTATCTTGGGATCTAAATATCAGTATTTAAATACCACTTTTGTAAAAGACCCCCCTGAACTGTGATTGTAAATACCAGTTTAATTTTTTTGTAAAAGTCCCCCCCACCCTCGATTCCCTACCCGGTCCCTCGTGGGCTGTCCTGTGTGGGCGGAGCTGGCGATAGGCGTCGCCCACAATCCGCCATCATGCAGCCGCTTCCTGATGCACAGTTGAAACATCCACGGGTGATTGTTCCAGCCATGCTGCATTTCCGGGGTTCAGGCATGACACCCGATCCTGTCTCTGAAGTCTGCAGTACACGGCCAGACCTCCAGGTGGCGTGGTGGCTGCAGAGCCGGCACCTACGCATCTGTTGTATGTTTATGTCTTATTTACCTAATCACCGCATCTCTCCGTTATCGCTGTCCTTAAGTGCCGCCCTTCCCGCAGTTCACACCTGCCCTGGCTTGCGCTCGCACCCCCTCCACCAGGTTTCGCGAGGCTGGTCCCCCATCGTCCCCCCCCCCCTTTGCTGGTCTTTGTGAGTCACTCATCAGATTTAATCACAGATTGGCTTTGGTGACACAACACTTGAGCACAGGCCTGGAGGAGCCAAGAGAGGGTGTTTTACAGCTCGGCAGTGACAAATAAACAAACAGAGAGGTCTGCCAGCGATGCCGACCCTGCCTCTCAGCATCCATCTTCTTTGGGTTGGATTTATGTTATGTGCACAGTACCACACGCATTTTATAACACAGGAACGCCCGAGAATCCATGCCTATGTATTTATGGGGTGCAGACATCTATGCATGAATAAGGTGGATGCTCAAATGCTTCTAGAGCACCCTTTGTTAAGAGGGGGGGGCATATGTCACCTTGACCATCAACAACAACCCATATACTCTGTAAGCTGCCTGGGCCTTCCTCCCTGCCCCAGCCCACCCTGTGGGGGCTTCTATGAACATTTTACTGACACTTCTGCCCTGTGCAGCTGTAGAGTGTTTCATGTGCACAGCCTGCCTCTCTGTCTCAGCCTCTCGGTAAGAAGGAGCGGTGGACAGTTATCATGCAGTACCTCCACGGGCGTGTAATGCTCTTACCTGCTCGGCCCGCCTCTGATTAACGAATTTGTACCAGATTAAATTTATGAACAGTTAAACAAGCATGCAGGCTTTTTTTTGCACTGTAAAATCCATTTTATGCCCCGTTCCTGCTTTTACGGAAACAGAGCACATTAATAATGTCACTAACAGATGTTTCTGCCACCTTAAACCCAAAAGTCCACGACTCCAATGAACAAGCACAGATTTCTGCGATAATTTAAGGCAGACGCCTTTGTGTCAGAGATGGGTTCGTCTAAAAATGGAACAAAAAATCCATAAAGGTTCATCGACCAAATTTTCTCATTTAAGGTAATTAAGCAAGCGGACGCAGCAGCGGTTTGAAGTGGTTGGAGCAGGAAATGCTCCTGTGAAGCTGCTGTTGACAGATGTTTGCACAAATGACCAGATGTGTACAGCTGCGAACACCTATTGCTCCTGCGTTCACCATCAAGTGCTTACGGAGCTTTCGGGAGCGAGACTCTCTCCACGGAGACGGGATAAACGGCCAGAGAATGACCAAACACAAGGCTGCCTCTGCAGGGTAACTGGCCACCTCTCATCTCCAGGAAGGCTGCAGGCCTGCGGCAGCGGAGAAACCCCTGGACCAGGCCCAGCTTTCACAAAGAGCCCCGCTGAGTTATGGCAGGATGGGGGGATGGGGGGGGGCTAAATCCAATCCCGGCTTTTAGGCTAGCTTCTGGCGTCAGGGAATCTCTTCCCAGTTTTCCCCCCGGAAAGAACGGATCATCCTGCATCCGGTCCTCAGCTGGACCCCCGCTCTCCTGCCCCCCCCCACCACTCGGCCCATTGCTCCTGTGCTTTGAGTTGGGGGAAACTGCCAGCTTTGAACGTGCTGCAGTTGGGAGGCTGATTTCATTGCTTTCGGGGGGGTGTCTTTAAAATTGCCCCCCCCCCCACCCCCCAACTTGCTGGGTGCCACTGAAGGTCGACAGTGAGCCGGTGTTCAGGTGCAGTTTCTTTTCGGTAGTGAGCGCTGTGGTGATGCCTGGCAGTGACTCTTGAGCCGGGGTTTGGTGAGGATCCCCGGGGAGGCCTCTTTGCAGGGGGGGGGGGTCGGCACGTTACAACGTGCAGGGTGGGCTTACAGACCGCTGGGGGGCTGGTCGGTACACACGTCCTGAGGAAGTGAAATACAACCACTCCTCATTTAGTGGCTACCGTGGTTTGCGGCCATTCGCAAATACGACAGTAATAAAAAATTCATTTTCCAACTAATGTGCTCGTTTACGACCAAATTTTGAACGCCTGACAACAACACATGCTGGAGGGAGACAGATCTTTGAAGTAGAATGTACAAACTGTCGTTCATGTAATTGACTACGGTCAGCTGAAAGTCTTAAGCACGGACCCAACCATTTGGCTTAACGACCTGGTTGTAGGAATGGACCTCGTCACTAAATTAGGAGTGGCTGTACACAAAAATGGGGAAGATTATCCCCGTTGAAAAATTGAGATAAAGATATGAAGATGGTCCCTGTCGTAGTATAATAGATTAAAAATGGGGAGATTATCCCTGTTGAAGGCGTGCAAACATTATCTCCAAACTCTCTTTATGTTACGTTTCACTGACATTTTTAAAAGAGCAAACAATAGGAAATAAGAACAAAATTTTGCTCACATTGAGGTGTATCTATGGTGCATCATTGAATTTAATAGTATAGGATGGCAGATAGAGAGCTTTTCATTGCAGCTCAGTTGTACAGGATACCAGGCAGAAGAAAGACAGGAGTGAGGGTTTGCCTCCATTGCTTTCTGAAGCATATTTTTAGCATCTGGCCTTGTTTTAGGCTAATAAGTTTGTCTTCGGTTTCTTAACCAATCATATTATCTCCAGTAGATGTCACTCGCGGTAATATCTGACACGGGTTGCAGTTAATTGTCTGTGGAGAAAGATGATGTATTCCTCAAAGGCCTCTCCTAATGGAGCACTCACCCCATGTCAGAAGTCTGTCAGCAGTAAGAGTAAGGACTCGATCTTAAATAAGCGTATGGCAGGCACTATGAATTTTTTCTCTAGCGCCTTTAAGGAAGAGCGAGGGAGAAGCCTTTCCATAGAGCTTTGGACAGATGCACTTCTGTTGGACCATTTGGCGAACATACGCTGTCTTAAAGCCAATCTGTTTCTTTCTTAATGATTCGTGCGCGCTAATAGGATTTTACCCCGAAGGCCGTGAGCCGATCCACGCTGCGTAAATCCGGCCAGGCCTCAAATGTGCAGCGGCGTGCATGCTACGGTGTCGTGGTGTAAGATTTCGATATTTTCTGCTCATCGACTGGCGAGTCTCGCTGCCAAACCTTGTTATAACCGTAGTGGTGCTAAAATCTTGCACCAATGACTTCTTCCTTGCCATAATTAATTCAAGCCATGGCGTGTCATGACGCAGATGGCCTGGAAGGATCTCCGATGCAGGAACTACACGTATGTGTGTGTGGCAGGCAGTGAGGGAAAGGCTGGCCACGTCTGGGGCTGTGGCGGCGGTGAATTCAGCCTCTGAGGGCCGGGCAGCGATTAGCGCTCAGGGGCACCAACTAGGCTGATTTGTCCTGGTGAATAATCTTTTTTATCCGTCAATTGTGCCAATTTTGGTGACCTGGGTTTCTACCCTGCTACACGCACAGGTTCATATGCAACACATCGTTTGTGTGTGTGTCCTTTCTTTTTAATTTCTGTGGGACTTTTTCTTACAAATGCAGAATAAATAGACGGAGAGATAATTCATACAGATATTTAAATGGATGTGCTGCTCTGTGAAAGCCTGACAGTGTACTAATTACTCAGCAAGAGTGTTTTGTCTTGAAGATTTAAGACGCTAGGGCTTCACTGAGAGATGGCCTTACCCCATCTGTTCTCAAGTTGTGTGGCTTAAGGGTGAAACTGCTCTGAATTAATCACTTGCGAAGCCTTTTAAAAATATATATATTTAAAGTGAATTATTTTAATCTGAAATCACTCTTGTAACTTGTTAACAGGCTCGCTTGCTTGAGGGGTGTTTTATATGTTAATGCCATATGCGTTTGAGGACAGAGACAGAGAAAGTCAGGAAATAATCAATCAGTCAGTCAGTCAATTAAATTTTTATTTCTCTTGTGCATTTCCACGTGCGACTCATCAAAGCCCTTTACATTTTCCAGGAGAGATAGAAAAATCCAAAATACATCCAGTTTGCCCATATTGGGGAATTTGTTCCCCGACCACATTGTAAGAGAACAATTGGAAAATACTCGTGGAAAATAACATCTATAAATATTGTCTATAAATAATACTCTTGAATATGTCATCGCCCCCCTTGGACCCGAAGAGTGGGAAATCCAGGGCAACAATATGGATGTAAAAAATAATATGTGGTCATTTAAAGGTGAATTTTTAAGGTCCCGGTCGCTTGGAACCGGATAAAATGGGGCTGGTTATTATAGCAACAAAGGAAGTGATCAGGAAATAACCCTAAATGAATCAGACAAGATCGAAGCCCGCCAAATTCATAGCCTTAGGTGAGAGCGTGAAAACGTGTTATTCTTTAATTCAGAAGTTTAGCGGTGGTTATACGCAGGTGTACGACACATACCCATCGCTAAAAAATGGATTTACCGTATATCCACCTAAAAATGGCCAGAAATGCGTATCAGTCAAAGAAATACGTAAACGCAATTATAACAGTATACCCACATACCAAAGCACCATTACGCCACTGATTCAGGTTATCAATCAAAATAATGTGCGAAGTAATCTTGAGTTAACCAAAGACGCACAGGTCGGCTGTAGATGGCGGATAACACTGTAGCGCATTAGGGAGCGCAAACGCCGGGCATTTACACTGATCGCAGGCGGTTCCTGGGCATTAAGCCGGGAAGGGGGGGTGGATGCATGTTTTTCATTTTTTTTTTTTTTTTTTTTTTTTTTTGATGGGTGCACGTCTGTCTTTTTTAACAGAATGCTCTGTAAACAGGCCACAGAAAGTTGTATTTGGCTGGAAATTAATTATTTAATTATGCATTAATTATTTAAGCCCGAAAATAATTTTTAACCTAACTTGACAATTTGGCTGAAATGAAATGCAAATTTGCTTGCCAGTGACATTTTAAAATATTGGCTTAAAAAGCCCATTTTAAATGGGCCGAAGTGTCAGCAAAAATAACTAAAACCAGAAAATATAATAGTGTCCCGAAAGACTTAAAAAGGGATTGTTTAATATTGTTTACAATGCTGCAGGTTTTTTTAATTTATATTTTTAATATTTCTGGTCGTTCTCTCTTTTTTTTTTTTTTCCTTTTTCAAGTCAATCGTGAAAGCAGGCTGCAGAAACGCAAAAAGCGCCGACCGAAGATTTTTTTTAAAAAGCGCAACTCACGCGAGGTCGCAGTCATTATTTCGGTACCCATCGGAGTGCCCTGCAGTTATTTTAATGTTTTTTTTATATATATATCTTTTATTATCAACTTATCAAGCCCAAGGAGCAGATTAATAACATGTATAAATTCATACACCTTGAATTCACACAGCTCGAAAGGCGTGAAAATGGCTTTGGAGAGTCGGCGAAGACTTAAAATACACGCAGTGTAATTACTAATATGCATTTTTGCATAGTTAATATGACGGACTTTTAGTTGGCTTGAGAAAATGTAGCGTTCTCCACCTAGAAAGTGGTGTAAATGAGTGATCTGTTTAATTAATCAGGTCTTTCCTAGCAGGTTTGGCGAGATGGAAAAAAGCAGCAGGAGGTTTTAAAATAATTTGCACTATTATTTTAAGAGGTCTTTAAATCGGATCTTATCTGCGCGCCGGGCTGTATAATGTGAAAATTCAGTGGGCGGAAATAAAATGAGCCACGGCCAGGTTTTCAAAGCGCAGACGAGGATCCGAAGCAGACGGGGGAGGCGGAGGCGGTGGCACGGCGCCCGGGCTCAGCAAACGCCGCCCCGGGTTTCTTATGCGCCGTAAGCCGACACCTAGGACCCGGCGGCCAGCCTTTGCGAGGTGTCCCGATCCCAGGGGGGCGATCGAGCCCATCGTAGCCGTTAGTGCCCGATCTGTGCAAAGAATCACAAGACGGGAGAAGATTTTGCCCTGGGGAACGCTTGCCCCCCGTCAATATGCCGGCATATCTAGTGTTCATTCTTTCTCAAATATACATTCATTTACCGTCAACAACGTCTTTGTCTGCACTATCATAAGCACACAGCGTCAGGCTAAGATTAATGAAACGTTTAGACAAGCCTGTGAGGGCTATTGTACCGTGTGCGACATTTGAAACCTACAAGGCACTTTTTTGATGGTGCTGGTGGTACTGGTGGTGGTGGAGGAGGTTGGTCTGTATTCAGATATGGGCAGAAATACGTCACAATGTATTTTGATACAAAATGCCATAATAGTGTATAAAAATAAACTACAAAATACAGCCACCACGCAAAGTATTAAAATAAACGACGGTATTTTGTATCTTAAAAATGTATAAATTCATTTCATACATTTCTATAGTGGCTTGTTTCTTCACGAGCACACTTGCCGAAATGGCCAAGCATAACAGTAACGCCTTTTCACTACTAAACGAAACAATGCAAATGTAAAGACAAATAAAAGAACCAATATTTTTAAGTGTCGAAAAAACATCCCAACTACTCACATGAGCAATCAGGTAACAGTAAGTCAATCGAATGAACAGGTAAAAATAACTACAAAATTACAAAATTTTGTAATTTAAACAATTATTATTATTATTATTTTGTAATTTTAACAAAACTGCTTCTTATTTGTACCACAGATGCAAATAACTAACAATAAAATGTAAAATAAAAACGACAAACACAGGTTAAATGCTTCACTCAACAACATCTTAAAAACTTAATCACAAATAGCCCTAAATGGACCTTGTAAGTATTTGGCTTGTAAGTGATCAGCTATTCGCTCTAATGACAATTTAAAAAAATGTATAAAAAAAAAAGCATTTTTCCACACATGACGTCATTATGCATATATTACGGGGAAGTCTTTCGTGTATTTTCAAAAATACAAAATTACTGAACATTGAAGTATATAGATAAAGATTACATGATCATTTTGAATACAATTTTACGTTTAAAATACATATTTTAAATACATGTATCAGAAATACTGCCCGTCCCTGTCTGCATTAATGTGTGCTTTCTGAATGGGACACACCAGTGCTTCTTGATTAATTCCTGAGAAAGACATGGCAACCGCTCCCCTAATTACAGTGAAGCAGCCCAATGAGTATTTAACACCAGGATCTAACCAGCTAGGCCTCCTTAAGCAGGAACTAGATACTAATTACTTGCCACACTGCACAAACAATAAAACAAAGACAGCACATCACTGTGTAACTGATATTGTAGGGCTGCTATTGCTGAAGTTGTAATTGAATGAATTATAGGCTTCCGAACAGGAATCACTAAGCAATTCAATTAGAGCCACACAACAAATCCAATTAAAATCACGAATACCAGTTATGCTCGTTATGGTTGTTGTCCGTGTGAGGCGCGGTTACTCACAGACCCAAAATAAAATCATATTTCCTGGTTTGTTCTCCTCCCCAGTGGGAAGAAATTGGGGAGGTGGATGAGAACTACTCCCCGATTCATACGTATCAGGTGTGCAAGGTGATGGAGCACAACCAGAACAACTGGCTTCAGACCAACTGGATTCTGACTGAGGGGGCGCAGAGGGTCTTTGTGGAGCTCAAGTTCACCCTGAGGGACTGCAACAGTCTCCCCGGTGGCCTAGGAACCTGCAAGGAGACCTTTAACATATTCTACTTTGAGTCGAATGAGAAGCAGGAGCGTGGCATCCGCGAGAGCGACTATGTCAAGATCGACACCATCGCAGCCGACGAGAGCTTCACGGAGCTGGACCTTGGCGACAGGGTGATGAAACTCAACACAGAGGTCAGGGACGTGGGGCCTCTGACCAAGAAGGGCTTCTACCTGGCCTTCCAGGACGTAGGTGCTTGCATCGCCCTGGTCTCCGTACGCGTCTTCTACAAGAAGTGCCCAGCCGTCGTCAAGAACTTGGCCCTCTTTCCGGATACCATCACTGGGGCAGATTCCTCTCAGCTCCTGGAGGTTTCGGGGATCTGCGTCAACATGTCGGTGGCAGAGGACCTTCCCAGAATGCACTGCAGCGCAGAAGGGGAGTGGCTGGTGCCCATTGGGAAGTGCATGTGCCAGCCAGGTTATGAAGAGCAGAATGGAACGTGCCAAGGTGGGTCTCTGCACATGTATGTGTGTGTGTGTGCCTGTGTGTTACAGCACAGAATAAGTGTGACTGATAGTCAGATGAATGTGACTATAAGCCTGCTGGTTTGGACAGCATAAAGGATAGAGCCATATATATAAATACCTAAGTGATGTTGCATCTAAATCAGGGTTGGGGAACCTGAACCATGGAGGGCTGGTACGGGTTTTTGGGATGACCTCTCAATCAGCCAATCACAGTGGGTTCCTACGACTGGAGTTGAGAACCACTGCTTTATTATTGGCTGATTGAGAGGTCATCCCAAAAACCTGCACCCACACCAGGCCTCAGTGGATCACGTTCCTCACCCCAGATCTAAATGATGAGACTGTGAGGACCAAGAAAATCCACATTAATAACCCGAAACAGGACAGTGAGTCTCACAAGGCCAAAGCCTGAAGGCAGATGAATAGCTAAAATAAATAAAGTTACTTTTTTCCAATTTAAATTTAAAATTATTTAGTGATGGATGGATTCACAACTGTATAAGTGCCATAATTAATGAGCAGTAATTATACAGCCGGTTACGGATATGTCACTCACCGCAAATAAGTCATGATTACCTCGTTAATCTAAACGCAGCGAGTGCTTCCATATTGTAATTCGTCCAGTGAGCTTGGTGAATTTCTGATTACACGCTAAAGAGTTGGAGATGGCGGCAGGCGTGACAGGTGAAGTTCCCATTGTGGAGCTGTGACGTCATAGCCGACAAGGCGAGCCCTCATTGGCTCCTCCCTACTAACATTGTGCACGTGGTTGGATAACGTTGAGGGGAAGAACCGTGTGTGAGTTTTTGACGCTTTGAGATTGCCTCCCAATTTATGCATTAAATGTGATTAGTTAGCACCTTCTCATAGGTAATGCAGGTATAGAATAACATCCCTTTACGGAATATGAATCGTTAAACTGTGCCTTGCATTTCCTTTGGCCTCAGGCCTGTACGACTCTCACGTTTTGTTCCAGTTTTTATTAAAAGCCAGATCTAACTCTGGAGCAGCATATATACCTTTCACTTTGGTTCCAAGTTAAATTCAGTTTTGGAGTGAAATACATCACGTTCTACGTACTACCAGCATGCTGTCCCATGTAGCGTGTCCTAGGCCCCGAGTCCTGTGCTTTTTGAATAGACTCCAAGTGCTTCTGGACGCTGGAAGGACGTGTTTCTAGTACAGTGTCTTTCCTGTCAAGTAATCTGCATTCTGAGGTCCGAAAGTGTTCCGCGTATGCTCCATATTTTACCGAAATGCCGGCACTGGATGGTTGTGTCAAAGTACATCAAAGCCCACGGTGGCAGCAGATAACCGACAAAATGCCAGGTAGTGAATCTAAGCAGGCAGTACAGTGGCTGTGCGGATGGAGGGCGTTGCTGGCCGCGCTGGAGAGCTATCGGCTAGTCCGGGGATCCGGTCGCCAGCGAGTGCCAGCTGCTGGCAGATGGGAGGGTGACCTGCCTGGTGCTCTGAAAGGCCTCTAATGACCGTGGTCACTCGCCCCGCTAACTTCTTCACTGCTAATGGCCAAAAAATACTTTTAACCTTTGCTACTTAAAATAAAAGGGAAAAAGAACTAGTGTGGCAATTCAGACGGTAATTGCTCCTTGGAAGTTCGGTAAACTGGTCTTCACCAACGAGGGCCCCGGAATGCTCTAGAAACATTCGCCACCCGGCGTTCTCGCACCGAAGACTGGGGGGGCCTGCTGTGAAGACAATGGGCCAAGGAATCAGTATGCTGTCCCAGCACATCCGTCATAATGCACAGGTGCATGATGGGAAGAAACTGACAAAGCAACAGCTGGCCTTCGGTGGGGGAGGGGGGGGGTCACCGCATTGATTAATTAGACGAGGGAACAAAAAAGACGGCGGGCTGAACGGGCCTGTCATCGGAACAGCTTGGTTCCGGCACCCTTTGGGCTCCAGCTTCTGGGTGACGTTCCGACTGCAGCGGCTGAACCGCAGACAGACGCTAATTGATTTTTTTGTGGGTCGGACCGGGAGCCCCGGATATTTAAATTCAGGCCCCATATGGAGTGCGATACGCAGGCGCAGCCTGACCTTTCGACGACGTTGATTTATCGACGGGACGCAGCTCTCCGGTCGTCAGCGTCCCCGACGTGTGATTCGGATGGCGGGAGACTGAGCTTCCTACAGCCCCCGGTGATCTGTGGCTCTTACCGTAGCTTTCGGTCACTGGGTAGCTCAGAAGCGAGCCGTACCTGTGCGTATGCCGGACCGCTCCCAGCATGTGTGTGAACACCCAGCCAAAGTTTCTGTTTTCCCACGTTTGTGTCCCTAGCCTCCAGTAAACAGATCCTTATGCCAGTTTCCATGGTAACCCGAGACCTCGCTTCAATCTCTGACATTCAGCCGTATTAAATTCAGAATTTTTCTCCGGTTAGCGAGGCGGGTGCACGGGGATGCAAACAGGGCTGATCATCTTTTTTCTTCAAATTAAAATTTAGTGTAAGTGCATTTACAACACAACATCAAATATTAAGATTTGACCTTGTACAACCTGCCTGCATATCCTCCTTATATCATTTATTTATATATCCGCAAATATATACATGCCATGTATTTTTAATATATGTTGTATTATCTCAGTTATAACTGTTCTGGGGGGAAATGTGCATTGTAAAGCAGACCATTTTAGTCTCAAAATAAAAGCCTGTGGTTCCTACTATAAAATTTCTCAACAAACAATAAATATATATATATATATAATTAATTAGTTTGTTTGTTTATTTATACATGCACGCACATTTATTGTTTATATGTAAAATCGGGCCTTTTTGCCAGCCATGCCCCAGCAAGGTCTCGACCCACTCAGCACAGATTCATGTCATCGAGCAGCCAATGCTCTGTGAGACAATCGACCCCAGCAATTTACCGTGGCTCCGTCACGGTTCGCCGAGGAAATCCCCGTCGTCGCTCGCTCGTCTACCATCCAGTGCAGTGCGGCCCTCCGGCTCCGCAGTTTGGAGAGCGGGCCTTGTGTGTTTGTGTATACACGCGTGTAAGTCTGCGTCTTGGCGTGTCGCCGGATTTCGGTGTCCGGGATCTGTCTGGCACCGCTGCCGGGGGGCCGTTCCACCCAGAAATTTTTGGTTTGGTTTTCCACCAGCACGCGACAACCTGCATTTCTGTATGGAGGAAATCGCATCAAATGCAGCGTGAACGGGGAGGTGGCTCTTTGTCCCACCGCCGCTCTGATTTCCATGCGCCGTCTGCAGATGCTGCATGCGCTGCCCATACTTTTGTGTTCACGGTCGATCGGCGCGTCCAGTCCGCCGCTCGGAACTGCGGGGTCCGCCCCCCCCCACCACCCGTCCTCGCAGTCCCGCGGATGTTTCTCGACAGATGATGTAAATAGTCTAAAAGGCTCTGAAAATCCCAGTGCAGATTGTTCTGGCTGTCATTCAGACACCAGGGAACAGAAAACCCTGGAAGCAAAGAGCTATCGAACCAAATCATCTGGAGAAGGTTCTGGATTCCATAATAATGGGGTAAAGGAGAGGTTAGAGTGATGAAACTGAGTTTCTGTCAGCTGCGCAGCCGGAGACGGCGGCCAGACCGACCCCACAAGCCAGACAGCAGCCCTCGGAATGCCCTCCTCATCCACCTATGCCACTTTAATGTACACTAGGCTACTAATGAGGTTGTCCTATCATATTATGCTCAGACTATGCAGATTTCGCTTCCTTCGATTGCAGGACATTGTCATGTTTTGCTGAGGTGTTAGCTGCACTGTACTGTTATTCATGGTGTTATTTGTTTGGGATTTGTGTGCCTGAAGTTTCTGCCTGCCCCGTGGGAGCACTGTCCTCTTCTCTGGCTGTATGCTTGTATCTATGCTCTGCGTTCTTTTTTTGATCAGCGATGAGAGCCCCCACTCCCCCATTCTGAGAGACACCCGCAGACATAGGTATAGGGAATAAATAGGGGCTGCATGCCGCATTTTCAGCAGTGCAGAGCGATCCTGGATCTCCACAATCAATCCCGAGTTTGACCTTTCGTTTATGCGTGATCCATTAAAAAATGCTAACGCTTGGGATCAATGTGGGGTGTCTGAGGGGGCCTTTAATACCTCCGGCTGGCTTTGTGGATGCAGGGGAGCTGGATGCCCTCCCCGGCCATGCGCCTCCCCGGCCATGCGCCTCCTTGGCCGTGTGTCCGTGTCCCTCCTCAGTGGAAAGGCCTGTGTCACCAGGACGGACATGCTTGTTTGGAGCACAGATGTGCGGTTTTTAGCCTGATAATTTAATCCTTTAAACACCCACCGTGACCAAGCTGTGCTACTATAAACCAGTTTTCCCCACACCCATGCAGAGAAAACATACAGATTAACCCAAAAGGTGATCTTCTTTCTAAATCCCAGTAACCACTCTGGTGAATTAAGCATTTCATGACTTATCAAATACAGGCTGAATTGTTTTTGATAATAAAATAATTGACATGATTCTGTTTAGCTTTAATTCGTTTCAAACAAAAACATTAATCCTAAAAAATGTGTCATTTATGAAAGGGGTTATGAAAAAGTCACGTACGGCTTAAAAGGCAGACGATTTAGTTGATTATGTACCCTTTTTCAATGATTATTTCTGGAATGTGTTCCATGAATAATTCCTCTCTCGCAAAGAGTGTGATGAATTACGAAGTTTTGTGACCCAGTTTTGTGTCCAGGCCCTACTCTGCGTATAAAACGGGCGCTTTGCTTTAATGGCAAACCATGACGTTCACTCAGTGTCCTGAACTGCCTCAACGTCGCACCGCCAAACCCTCCGCTCGTGAATTCTGCTTCTCAACGTTGTTGGGCTTTTTTTTACAGAACAAAAAAATAAATAAAGGTAGGCCTTCAACAGCAAAGCTAAAACAAACGACTACATAAATGTTTATTAAAGGGCAGGAGGGACAGCTTATCATCTGTGCTGTTTGAACAGGGAATTGGAACGATCCGTTATCAATTCATAAAACTGAGCTTGTCATTTGCAAACAGCGAGGTTTTAGAAAAAATGCTTTGTGATGCACGAGAGGCATATTATTATTGTGGCGCATCAAAATCAAAATGTATTTTTCTAGTTTTAATTGGCACTGTTTCACAGTGTGTCAGGAATGTGCCACAGAAATACAGATCAGAGATCCTCTGGCCTTCGCGTGGGGGAGGGACACTGGGCAGGGCGGGACTCAGCCGAACGTGGTGTCTGTCCTGTTGATGGATATTCTTCAGCAGCCACTAACCCTAGACCTCCCAGTCCTTGATGACCCAGACTAATTTTAAACGCTAGCAGTAAAGCAGCGGGATAAAGTGAATACTTGTACAGCGGCTAAACTATATTTACATCTCATCTGCATCAGACGCTAAATACATTTACTTTGCATCAGTCACTTGACTCTTTATCAGAAGTCGCGCCTAATTTACCGCTATTAGCATGCAGAATGTACGTCCCATTCTCACTGGCAGCTTATTGAAATCAGTGTGGATTAAGTGTTAATTAGAACCAGAAGCGCCTGCACCCCTGCTCCCTCATCACGAGCACGTCGCTATGCCGTTGTGTCATTACACTAAGCTGCATGCTCCTTCAAGATGCTCACTTACAAGGCTGCCTGAGAAACAAGGTCAGAAATACTCAGAGTTCAGACCATAGATACGACTCACTGGGAATGATTGGGTTTTGATAAGGTGACATGCAGTCTGCTGTTCATAGTTTTTAGCCGTTTGGCTACAGGCTAAGAGGGGGAACAAGTAACTTAGACATTAGAATTAGAATGGGCCAATTGTAGTCCAGAGGCATCCAGAAAACCTTTATCTAGGAAGCTCTTGATCTCCTATGATGTACCCTTTGCTTTCATTCTTGTTATCTGCTGCTGAGGGAGACGTTGAGCTGGATCCGGTGAGTGGCTCGGGTAGGAGCATGGAGATGTGAGGAGGCAACCCGCTTTCCAAAACGAAAGCGTCCCACGATGTCCCCGGGGCAGCGTGCTGCAGATATTACATCATATCTGGGCCCTGAGCCTCTGCTGTCCAAACATTCCAAATCAAGACATTGTGGAATATCTAACATTCTTTGGCATTTTGGAGCAATTAAATGTTTTCAAAATGGAATACTCTAGAATTTCCTGAGGATTCTCAGGCCCTGATTTGAACTGATATGTCTGGATTCTCTGTAATTTTGGTACATTTTGTATTGTAAATTCTAGTGTCGGTAGTATTTAAACACCACCTGCAGAATATTTACTGTTTTAATTTTGCAAATAAATTGCGTCAAATCCTGATTTACCAGCTGAATAGATACATGTATGTTTATAAGTATCACCTGAGATTAAAAAATAAAAAAATAATGACTATGTTTTAAAAAACAACAGATGGTAAAATCACATTATATTGAATGGGACCATTTCGGTCCTTACTTGGCTGATATTTTTACTGCGATGTTTCAGATGTACCTTATAAAAAAAAACAAATAACAACAAGAAAATAAACCAGAAGACCTGAAGCCACAGCACACCTTGCGAACTAAACTGATTTATCACCAGAAATGCTGTTCTCTACATTTAAAGGTGGGGGGTGGGGGGTGGGGGAGAATGATCAGGAGTCTGATTCATGAACCATTAAAAGTTCAGGGCTCCGCGGGGAGGCCGGCATCACAGGGTACTGTCAGTGTTGGCTTGTCGCTTTTTTCCATTAATTATTTATTTTCCCCTCATTCGTATTTATTTATTTACTCTTCAGTGGCAGGTTCCTGGAGCCGTGCATTTGGCTGACGCCCTGTAATGGGATGGGGGGGGGGGGGGAGTGATGCGGGTAGTGCTCAGGCCTGTCCGTATTTATGTCACGTCCATTGGAAGCTGCGGAGATCTAAGCACAGTGCAAGCATAGATGTGCAGTGGGAATGGTTTCGTACTACCTGATGAGGTTCTGCCCCATTCCACCCCATCCTTCCTCATTCTGCCCTATACCACCCCATTCTGCACCATTCCACCCCATCCTGCCCTATCCCACCTCGTTCTGCCCCATCCCATCCCACCCCATCCTGCCCCATTCTGCCCCATCCCTCCACATCCGACATCAATCTGCCCCATTCTGCCCCATTTCGCCTCGTTCTTCCCCATTCCACCCCATCCTGCCTCATTCTGCCCCATCCCTCCACATCCCACCCCAATCTACCCCATCCCACCCCATTTTGCCCCATCCCTCCCCATCCCAC
>JAODJU010000119.1:22768963-22784796 GCA_026776725.1 Gnathonemus echidnorhynchus | reverse complement strand
CCCCATCCCACCCCATCCTCCCACAGCATACCCAGCCTTTCTAAACTGCCCCTTCTGTCATGAAGGTTTAAGTGCCTCCTGAAGGCCTTACAGACCTGCGACAGTTAAACCGCAGCTCAGATAAAGTGCTTTCCCTTTTTATCCTGAGCCCCTGTTGATAAAATATTTAATATTTAGCTTTTATTAAAGCGCCGGGGCTTCCTTTGCTCTGCAGCCGCGGTGATGCTGCTTCAGAAACCAGAGAGGCGGTCAAAACAACCCGCGTCAAGCCTGTCCGACGTTTATGTGTATTTGTGTGTGTCAGCGTGCGTGTGTGGGCGTGTGTGTATGTATGTGTGTGTGTGAGCGTGTGTGTATATATGTGTGTGTGTGTGTGTGAGCGTGTGTGTATATATGTGTCTGTGTGTGCATGTGTGTGTGTGTGTGAGGGAGCACATGCGTGTGTCTCAGTGGGTTTGCATTTACCACATTGTGGGGGCCAAATTCCCCCACAATGTAGTAAAAACTGTTATTTTTCAGCTTCTGGGGACATTTTTCAGGTCCCCACGGTATACCTCAGTTTATAAAAATCTGTCAGTCCAATGAAAAAGCTAAAAATGCCAAGAGTCTTATATTTCGTTTGGTTACTTATGGTTAAGGTTAGGGCTGGGTAGGGCTTTGGGTTATCATAGTTAGAATTAGGGTTTGCCCATAGAGAGTCCCCACACTGATAGGAATACGAGAATGGTGTGTGTGTCTGTGTCTGTGTCTGTGCCTGTGCCTTGTAACAAACTGGCATCCCAGCCAGGCTGCTCACCTGCTTCGTGGCCCTACGCTCCCTGGGAAAAGCTGCTGAAAGTTGGATGGATGATATCTGAACACACAACTTAACTTTTGTCATTATAGTTTATTATCAGAACATTATTATGTTTGAATGCATGCAGATCTTTTCTAATAAAGGAAACAGAAGAAAAAATATTAAATGCTTATTCATATGATACAAAATGGTACTATAGTTTTTTATTATTGTACACAGTATATAGTAAATACTGATACATGGCCCTTATGGTTTTGCCCACTGGGCTGTCCTTGTATTAGATGCTGTGCTGGGTCTGTGTTCATGGGGAGTGCAGACGGGTCCTTGGCTGCACATCAGGCCTGTCAACTTTGGTCAGCTGGCGGTCATGAGATCTTCAATTCAAGACAAGTCTGCACACTCATTTATATGCATGCAACAGTTTTATTATCTTGTAAATAGTCTGAAGGGTTTGCAACGCTTTTGATTTAGCTACTTTTATGTTTATAGTGGAATAATATAGATTTACCGTAAGATTCCTTGCATGAGTGTCTGAAAGCGTGAGTGTCACGACAGATGCGTGAGAGCTGGCAAACCTAGTGCAAATAGTCTGCTGTTAATCCAAATGCCATACAGATTGAAAGACTGTAACTTTTCCAGTTTAAGTGAAGGGAAGACCCACAATGTTAATGATGGAGCTTTTGCTAAGATTAAAATTCAGGCATATTTGAACAGGAGAACCTCTGCCTCCACTCAAAGGGCAGAGATATTAATATTAATTAGCTCTGTGGGCTCCTTGATCTCCGCTGATGGTGAGGGTCCGTGTGTACAAAATGCGGCTGTTTTATCCCGACTCGCCCTTGTGATCTCGGCAATGGGATGCTCGTTACTATGGCGCTGCTGGCTCTTCACGCGCAGAATGCGGCGCCCCCCAAGGCAAAGCCGCTCTGATTTATTCCTGCTGGGAGCGGCTAACAGCTCTGGGTTTAAATCTGTTTGTTTAACACGGAGGGATCAGCCAACGGTTTGTTTCTCCACAACGACTCCTGGCAGACGCCGGCGACAGCTGAGCAACTCTGATCGCTCTCGCCGGGTCGCCCGTTTTCCACCGGCGTGCAGAGTTCGCTTAATTCCAAGCCGCGCCGCTGCCTTTCCAGGGGCGGCCGCGTACCCAGCACACATCGAGCACACATCCTCGCAGGATCGTCATTATCCTCGCCGCAATCTAATTCGATAATTAGGTAATTCATTTTCTTTTAAAAACAAAATAATTTATAACCCAATAGTTGGTGACTCAAGTCACGAAAACGATTGTGCTTTATGAAATACTGATTTCAATAAAACTAAACGTAAAAAATAGATTTTTTTTTTTGGTTGAGAACATGAACTCGTATACAAATAAATGTGAAATAAAAAATAAGTATTATAAACTTATGGGTTACACTGTAACACTGAATAAGGGTGCAGGTAGGGATGACCAGCAGGGGGTGCTGTTGTGAGACTGTAGAAACTTGAGATGACTGATTGGAAGATGGTCAGCCCCCCTGAAGCTACCTTTCCTTCATCTTCACCCACAGTCTGACCATACTTGCACACCCACTGCCTCGAGCACGCGTTAATGGGTACTTAGTGACGGGAAGGGCACATCTCCATCAGGATGTTTACGAGTTTACCTGTCTATCAAATCGTCTCGGGCATTGTGATTATACACGGTCTGCTGGCAGTTTATTTGCAAATTAAAATTTCCGGGGAATCTGGAGTAAGAGTTTGGTAAGGTGACCCTACTATGACCCGAATCGCTACTGTGTCAGACTTGTATTATTGCTGTATATATAGGACTTCTTGCCATATTTGAAATGGCTCTTTCATAATCTTTTACATCAGTGTTTCAAGGCTTAAAAATGATGTTCAAGTATATTGCCTGGGTTTTATTGCCTGAACCGATCCCCATTTGGAAAGATGCCATGGTTGAACCTTTCGTCACTGTAGAGATCCGTGCGGAAATGAAGGGGTCCTGAAATGCCGTCTCATCAGCAGATTAAATTTGAAGGCTCGCCCTCAGCTGGATCTCTGATTGCATGGCCTTCCAGTCTGCGGGGCAGATTAATTACTCATTAACCTTTGAGGGCCGCGTTCGGGATGTCAGTTACTGCCGTGTCATCAGAGGGACGCTCTCAGGAGGGGCATGGCTGAACCCCCACCCCGTTCTCCTTAGCCTATCAAAACCGGATTCAGAATGAAGAGGAAACTATATGATCTGATTGGGTGACATGGTACTGGCACTTTTACTGGTGGTGCTCAGGGTGGCAGTCAGCCCCGTTTGGGGAGGGGGAGAGCTGTATTAGCTTGGTTTAACAGGTACCAAGTAACATTACCTGCCTTGGGGGGTATGTTTCCAAGGCAACACTGTTCTGTAAATCAGTTAAGCTCCTGGCAATGTTTTCATCTCTGGTCTGGGGTGGCAGAGTGGGGGAGGGATTGACCCCAGACAGAGAATGTAAGATCTTCTCACACTTGGGGGGAGGAACTAAGATGTGGAAAGTAAACTTCTCCCCCCATAGGGGCCCCCTTCCTTACTTCCTTACCTCGACACAGAGGATCATTTCCTGGCCGTTAAGCCTGACGGATCATCAGACTCGCCGCTCTTCAGGAGTTAACGAGATCACTTTCCTTTGTGGAACACATCTTTGTGGGAAGCCTGTGCGCCTCTTAGGCTGTGACCCCAAATGTTTTCGCGATGCATGCTAACCAGGCCCAGACAGCACTGGTGTGATGAAAAGGCCCATGTGTGCATATTCATTTTAGGGTGTGAATGTGACTGAATCCCTTGCCGTAGCTCTGTGGATGCTGACAGGCCCCTGAAATACAGAGTGCTCTGCACAGGCAGCGAGGGCGTCCCTTTAAAAAGCAGGTTCTGTGGGATTGGCGGTAACGACGCACTAGCTCGTCGTGTGAAAGGTCTCCTTCCCTTCAGGCTCCTCCCTCCCCTCATCAGACCATAATCTGCCTGCTTATTAAGCCACCCCATGTAAGATCATCACATTCATCTCCGATTCACCTGGAAGTCTTTTCTGTGGTGCATTTACTCACTTGCTATGGGGGTAAAAAGGCCTTCTTTCGCCCCAGGGAAAGGCTGAATCACTGGGAACATGAAGGGGGGTCTTTCGGGTGCTGTTGTCTCTCGGGATGTTTACGCCCCCAGGAGTATCGTGTGTTGCTCGTTGGATTGGGCAGGGCTGCCCTTAGGTGAGCAGCTGCTTTGGGATGGCCTCAGAACCGTACCTGAGCCCGGTCTGGCCAGGGCACAACACTGTCCCCGCCAGGCATATGATGGGGGACAGATCATCCCAAAAATATCTTTTTCCTGAGTTTTCCCCGTATGAGAAGGTAGGGTGGAACGTTCAAGGTGCTGAGGAGGCAGTGAGTGATAAAAGCCCCCCCCCCCCCCCACCAACTTTTCATGCCTTCCGGAGAACAGCGTGAACGCGTCTCTGCTGGGTTATAGATGCTCTCCAGCGGAGGAGACATGGGGGCCTCTTGAGGGTGGGGTGTGACAATAATCTTTCATTTCCTCAGTGTGTCTGATAGAGGCTGATTGAAACCCTCCACCCCCCTCTCAGCGCAAGACGGAGCGAAAGGAGGAGGATTCTTAGATCCAGATACAACAAATAATTCCATTTTTCTTTCATTGGGGGGATTGGGGCTTGCCGAGTTTATGGCTGTGGGACATGATGTCAACAGGGTCGCTGATGAAGAGATCCATTGTGATTCGCCAGTGACTCAGTTCTCTGTTAACTTACCCATCCTGCTGAATGTCATGTATGCTAACCAGTCTAACCAGAGACCGGTTAACTCATCTGTCCTGTCCATTAATGCATCTGATTGTTTTAATGCCCTTTTTGTCAACTCACCTGTCCTGCTAATACTCACCTTCATCAGCCTGGCTGACCAGCTGAATGACCTGTTAACTCACATAACCCCCCCCCCCCCCCCCCCCCCCCCTCATCATTTCCAGTACCCCATACAGAGTTTCCCACCATTCCGGTCAAGTCGCCTTACCTGCTCAATGTCGCCCCTGTTAATCTGCATAACACAGGCTGTTAGTCTATCTGGCCTCTGCTAACTTGCCTAACTAGCCATCATGTCCGTCTGTCACCTGTTACTTCACTTTGACCAAAGTGACCCCTTTAATAATATTCTATGGGCACAGACATAAAAAAACATATTGGGCTGAATGTTTTCTAAGCCATTTACTTCTGATGTCTTATAGCCCCCCCGACTTGGTTTAAAAAAACCCTAGAATCGCTCCTGACTTTGACATCCCCCCAAGGGAGAGGATTTAATAAAGATGAGAAGGTTATGCCCTTATTTAATTATAATGACAAATGACTTAATTTAACCTAGAGTGAACCCAGCTGACTTTAGGTAGCTGTTGCTTTCTCGATGTGTCTGATAGACCATGTGACCACCGTAACTCTATCGACCCTGAGGGCCACCAACTCCATGGCCTCTTTCCTTACTGTCTCTGCCCTCCTGTTTATTTGCCATCCCTAACATGGACTCACGTCTTCCTTTGCGAGTGGGGTGTACTATGGCACGAGTTTCACAAAGTTAACTCGCTGGGTTAACAAACCCTGATTGCGACAATCAGGGTCAAACGGTACATGACAGTGGTTAACAACTTGGTAAGTTAACATCAGGGTTTATCTGCTCGAGTTTGCATTAAAGGGACAGTGTTGGTGTTGCAAACTAAAGAGACAAGACTAACAGTCACCCTTTGATATGCTGGAGGTAGGTAATATACCCTCCACCCCCCCCCCACCCCCCCACCCCCGGTAAATTTAATCCGCCTCTGGCAAGTAGCCGCAAAGGGACCAGCAAAGAATATCAGTATTGGGATGAAAACATTTCTTTTCATCAGTATCAGATGAAAAGAGAAGAATTTGTATTCCCCATAACTATTTAGTGAAAGGTTGGCTCTTGTATTGCCTGATTTTTGGTGAAGAGGCAGTTCACATATATGTTTTAAGTGAAAGGACTGGACTTGCACCTATTTTAAGCCAAGAACAGGTTAGGTGTACAGCACAAATTACCATAACTATATATATATATACACACACACACACACCTATATTTATATATAGGTGTACAGCAAATATTATGTATATATGTGTGAAATGTGCTGTGATTCTTAGTACCCAAAACCGTTAAGAACCCACACTTAGCCAGTAAACTCGCCTCATAGTGCCCCCCCCCCCGCCCCCCTTGGTCTGGGTGGTGTTGCTCCTTGCATTCATCTCCTCTGCATTCGCTTCTGCATGTCTCAGACGCATTCTCATCAGGGGGGAGGGAGGGAGGGGCTGCATCCACCCTCTGTCTCGTCGAGAGCTTGTTCCCAGACCTGATCCACAACCGTCTGCAGGTGGGAGCCTCGTGAGATTTATGTGACGCATGTGACTCAAGGCGCCCAGTGGGGACAGGCGTGCATCATGGATCAGCCCGGCCCGGCCTGGCTTGGCTTGGCGGTGAGCGGTACTTAATGCCCCAATCGCAGGGGAGCGAGACGTGGACACCTGCCGGGCTGGGATCCCGCACACATGCCTCTCCTGGTTAATGCCCCATGACGGGGGACAAGGGTCTGTCAAGGTGAATTGCTTACTGCCTTCTAGAAGGTTCCTCACTGGTGTCTGGGAAGCAAGGATCATGTGATGGTTGGAGCGGGCCGACTCCTTTATTACTGCTGCTCTCTGAGCGATTTGGGACAAATTGGGGGCAGGAAACCAAAAATAAACAAAGAGACGGATCTTGGGGTTGGGATCCATAGTAGTCTGGGTTCTCAGGGTTGGGCTTCGTACAGTAAGTGTGTAAACGAGGGAGCACCCCCTCCCCCCATCCCTCCTTAAAGGTGCATCATCGGGGCTCTGCAGCATCCACCTTGTGCCATGTAATGACTAAATGTTCTTTTGAGGTAAGGGGAGAGGGGTGCTTTAGGACCCTGGAAACGGCTCAGGGGATAAGTCCGACAAGCAGAATATGAACTGTGGCTATGAACAGGGGGTGATGATTAAATACCAGGGATTCATTGCGCTTTAAACAGCAGTGGGTGGAGTCCCATCCCACCGCCATGTAATCCAATTGGTCACCTGCAAACCACATTACTGCACTCTCACATGGGCTGTTATTTAATTTGAGGTCATCCGTGGGGGCAGCTCATTTCAGCACCACGCTACCTTGGGGGGGTGGGGGCAGACGTTCTGTTGATTGAAGGGTGGGAACACGCAACCCCTCCCCTCCAGCTGGGTTAGGGTGACAGATGGCAGTAAGCTGGAGGTGCAGTGCATTAAAATGACTGTCTGCGAGGGTGAGTGGTTCATGACCCAGGGGTGGAGCATTTTTATTTCAGGGACTCCCAGTCCTACAGTCCCTTTCACCAAGCAAAACATTGCTGAAAGAAGAGATGATGAAATAAATTGTAATGTGAAATAAACCTGACATTATAAAGGTAAAGTAGAATGGATGGTGTTGGATAAGCCAGGCTATGTGTCTGTCATCAGTGGACCTCCCGCTTTGGAATGGGCTTGAGACAAATAACCAGTCAGAGAAGCATTGAAAGCTGGCAGGGGAGGGTCATTGAGTGAGCTTGGCCAATCAGAGAAGAGATAAAATGACAGCTCATGCTAATTTAACAGGCTCTATACTATAAAATAAAGTGAATGTAGTACCACACACTGTACCACTGCAGGATGGCTAAAAATGTAGAATTAAATAAACTGATGCAGCTAGAAAGATTTAGTGGGGTTCCAGAAGCTTCTGAGTTTCCATGGTGCATCCATGCTACCTGTGTGGAGAGGAGCAAAGGTTAGAGTCACTTCCCGCATCCCCGTGCCGAGACTGCGCCGTGTCCTCCTGCAAGAGGCTGCTGATGAAAACCCCCACGTTGCGACAGCGGGCCCCATGGCGGCCACCTTTGGCCGCTGATCAGAAGTAAAGCGTGTTTCCATTAACGAGGGGCTGTGTGGGGCCCATTTGAAGGGCCGTTTGTCAGCTGGCGCAGCAGGAGAGAGGCTAATGGTAATTGCAAGGTCGCTGTGAGCGCCCGGTGATTTGAAGTGGATTCCTTCTACGGAGCGGAGCTCCTGACAGGCCATTAACAGACGGCCAGCCCTGGCGGAACCGTGGCACTAATGGAAGCACGGAAGGGACAAACTGCACAGGGGCCCGAGCGAGTCTAGGAATGAGGATCTTCATTTGCATTACAGCAGAAGTTCTTACATACTGAGCCATGCTGGCCAGTTGAAGGTGTTTATCACAAAAAAAATCAGTAAATTCAGTGGTGGCGATCCTTCTGGGGTGTCTGAAATAAAGCTGCATTCCTAAATGAATAGCAAAGAAAGATCTTTTATGGATCAGCCAGTCAGCACAAGATGAAAGTGGGTTTTTCTTACCCATCTCCTGCTAACTGTTTTGGGAGAGTGGATCGGGGGTCATTGTTTTGAACCCTATTGATTTTTGCCATGGAGTTAAAATGCCAGCCAAGGCCTTGGGGTGTGACGCAAGCGTAGGGGGGTAGGGGGGTGGCTGGCTGGGGTTGGGAAAAGCGGGGCTTTTTTTAAGCATTGTACATGTGGGAGTCAGAGGTCAACACACCAACGGGTACCCGCCAGGCGTCTGGAAAGGAGCACACTCCACCCCCCGTTACTGAGCCACTACCTTGCCTCAAGACTGCCCAGCATGTCAGGTAGGACTAAAGTCCAGAATGTTCCCTGCAGTAAAACACACGCCTTTCACCAGCTCTGCCAATTAGAGTAGAACACCATGAAGTATCGACTTTACAGCACGATGCTACAAGAGTTGCTTTTATTTTGTGCTGATCGATCAGCCCACAAAGTTTCACCCATAGCAATAATGTAAATGTTACATTTAAAAGTGCACCATCATAGGGCTGATGTACCAATGCGCATTTTAGAGCTGATGGGTAGAGTCTACATAAATGAGTGGTAAGACCTGTCCATTTCCTGTTTTTTTTAATCACTTCCTGTTGCCTAAGATCCTTGCTAGGATCATCCTCAACAGGACCCATAATCACTACCAGCGACCAGCTCATCTACCAGCGACCAGACCAGTCTGGTTTTACGTCTAAGAAGTCTGCCATCGACCGCATCCTGACACTCTCTTCAAGTGCAAAAGCGAACATTGGCAAAGTTCCTTTGCAGCCTTTGTTCATTTTTGAAAAGCTTTCGGCTCAGATGATTGAGCTGCCCTGTGGGAAATCCTGAGACTTTGTGGGATCCCCCTGAAGATGCTGGACTTTACACTGGTACTGTGAGTGCTATGCAGAGTGGAGACAGAACCTCTGCATTCTTCCCAGTTGATTCTGGAGTTCCCCAGGGGTGTGTTCTTGCTCCTGCTCTGTTCAATGCTTGTATGGACTGGGTGTTGGGCAGGGTCCAGCAGCTGTGGGGTGTCCGTTGGTGAAGAAAGATTCACCGATGTTGCTGTGATCTTAGCGGGGTCCTGGATAAAAAAAAAAATCCAAGATCCAGGCCTTTAATAACCTCTTGGGCACAGTCATCAGCAGTGTGTCTGTCTGCGGAGAAAATGTTGACTGCGTCAAGAGGTTCAAATTCCTCGGCAGCGACATTTACTGTATGTCTCTGGTGACTCTTCCTATGAAGTCAGCAGATGGATTTGGAGAGCATGGGGGGTTATAAGGTCGCTGGAAAGGGGTGTGTGGTGCTCCCGATATCTTTGCAAGAGGATGAAAGCCCAAGTCTTTAGAATCCTGGTCCTATCCAGCGACCTGAGACGAAGACTGGACTCCTTCGGTACTGTGTCTCATCAGAGGATCATTGGGTACGGCTGGTTTGACTTTGTGTCGGCCTTGTGGTGCGATTCCCTGAGGGTGACCCGGCCTGAGGACCTCAGCAGCTGAACCAAGGGGACACCAACATAACACCTGGCTGTGGCAGCAGATAGACGGACATTTCCAGAGGATGGGAGCCTGGGTGTCAGCCTGGGGGGGTTGCCAACCATGATCCCAAGGTGTTTCATCGTGTGGTGGGTGCGGTAATGTTCTGTACCAGTGCATGCTCCTCAACCTGACCTGACCTGCCCTGTTCCATTTAAATATCCATCTCCTACCTTGCATCCTGTGATGGTCACTATATTATGTAGAGGATTAGGCTCATTTTGGTTTGTAATATTAGGCTCTTTCAGTGGTTTTGGGGGGGGGGGAATGACAGGGTGACCCTGACCTCTGCTTTTGTGAGGTGTGGGGGGGTGGGGTGGTCACCCTGTCGTTCCCTCACCTTCTTCCTCGAAGTGAGTGCACCAACTGCCTCTCTGAGCACAAGGGTGTCCAAAACTACTGTAAATGCAGCTGGGTGTTTGCCAGCAGGCGTTTCAGGTTTAACTAAGCGGGGCTGAAGCCTGTCCGACATGATGGCCCAGCGTGAGAGTATTGGGTACAAGGTGCTGAGGGGGCCGCTGTCACGTTAGCGTGCAGGGACACGGACATGCAGCTTCACGACCCGCTGGGCACACACGTTACCGCAAACGCTCTCGCAGTGGCGGGCCCTCAGTGTCTCCGTCGTCTGTGTCCCCAGAACGGCCACATTTACCCATGTGAGTGCTCACTCTTAACACATTATAGTACCACTCGTGTAAATATGTGTTTAAATGTGATGTGTGTTCTGCTCTTGGTGTCAGTCCTGCCTCCTTCACTGTGTGATGTCGAGGGAGTCCCCTAGTGGCCCGGCCCGGCGCTCCTGGTGCATCGCTCCTCGGCGCCTCCTGGCACAGACCGTGCTGCTCATCCATCTTCTTTTACTGCGATAAATGATCCAGATTTATTTTGGCCTGTCAGGAATGCCGGAGCACCTGGCGCTGGCGATGAAATTAGCTCCCGAAATGCGCGTGTGTGCTGCCAGCCTGTGATTGATGCTTAATACCCGATTATTTTATATTTAAATACCCTCCCGGCACCAGAGGACACGGGGGGAGAGAGAATCGCCTGCCATGTAGAAAATGATCCGGCCTGCGATTGCTGTGCTGCCAGAAAGCGGGACCCGGCCGCATGCGAACAAGCCATTTAAGACGGCAGCACTGATAGTGTTTGATAATCATGCAAATCAGCGCCGGCAAATGTCCCGACAGCCAGCTCCTCGCGATCGCTCCCTGGCGTCAGTCAGCAAAGTGCTGACTGGTAAAAGTGAAACTGAGGACAAATACCTCCCACTCCCTGAGTATGACCTTTTTAAGCTTAAGGTTCTCTTAGCTGGAATTAGGGCTTTGCTCATAGAAATGAATGGATGATCCCCACAAAGATATCAAAACAAACGTGTCCGTGTGTGTGGGTGCGGGTGTTTTCTCCATTTCCTCCACATAACACGCTCCATTTAACATTCTCACTTCTCGCTGACCTAACATTATTTTTTATTATTCATTTACTTCAGCATTTTGTTCTCCCGTCACAAAGACAATGGTGGGCACAGTTTCTCATGGTGATATAATCCACAGTGAATATATAAAACCGTGTGACGTGCAGCAAGCGTTCGGGCCGCCGAGCTGTACAGGTATTTACAGGCTTCAGCTCTGCTGAGCGGGGGTGTTCATGCCCCCCCTCCTGAGGGACACGTTCAGCTCAGCACCCCCCACCCCTCACCGCATGTCGTCTGTCTGTACCTCTCCTCCTCACAGCCTGCAGACCTGGCTTTTTCAAAGCCTCTGCCCAGAGCCCCAGCTGCAACAAGTGCCCCCCCCACAGCTTCACCAGGGCGGAGGGCTCCACCTCCTGCCAGTGCGAGCCGGGCTACTACCGTGGAGGCTCAGACCCGGACAACATGGCCTGCACCAGTGAGCGCCCCCTCCATTTCTCTACGAAACACACAGGCAGAACGTTCTAGATTTAATGGCGAGATTTCGTTTCCTCCTGGGAAAATATGGCACATCTGCTCTGACTATTATTTTTAATGTGTTGCTTTTAATGTAAACCTTGCAGTAAAGAGGAAAGTCACATGAGCTACATGCGACCAATTGGCGCGCCTGATGTGTCTTAAGGAAGTCGGCCACATTCTCGCACCCCCCCTTTCCACAGAGCCCCCATCTGCCCCCCGTAATGCCATCTCCAATGTGAACGAGACCAGCGTCCTCCTGGAGTGGGCCCCCCCGGCGGAGATGGGTGGCCGGCGTGATATCAGCTACAGCGTGGTGTGCCGGAAGGTGGGCTCGGACCCGTGGCGCTCCGAGGAATGCGGCGGCCATGTGCGCTATCTGCCGGGCCGGACAGGCCTGCGGAACTGCTCCGTCATGGTGACTGACCTGCTCGCTCACACCAACTACACCTTCGAGGTGGAGGCTGTCAACGGCGTGTCCTACCTGGTGGCCCCGGTCCGGCGGTTCGTCACCCTCAACGTCACCACCAACCAGGCCGGTGAGTGGTAGGACTGGGAAGTGCCGCTCGACGCAGCACCCACCAAAGCAGCTCTCTTCGTCAGATATTCCTCTGGTCGGGAAAGCTAGGCATCGCTGAAATGGAGTGCTGATGTACTGTACTCACACTTCCTCGTGTTCCGCTCACACTGGTGCGATCTATTATTGCACAAGACACTTCTTACTTAGCAACTACAGTGAAGCCAAATCAGAGCAATTATGGATGGATGCGGTGATTTTATTAGCGATAAAATAATCTGCATATACAGCTCTGAAAATAATTGAGACCTCAGCTACATTTTTAGTTTCACTCATGTCTCAGTTTTTGAGTATGCACCAGTGTAAAATATACATTTTTTTGCAAACTCTTCCCTGCTTCTCATTGATGAAGGGCTTCTTCCTTGCTTTATGGGTCTTCAGTCCGGCTTCTAGGAGCCTGATATGAACTGTCCTAGCAGTGCACTTCACACCTGCATGTAATGTTTTCAGTCCTATTGAAGGTCATTTGATGTCTTCCTATGATTCATGAGAAACTGACGGATAAGTTTAGTTCTGTCTCAAACGATTATTCTTTAAACGATTAATCTAGCGATTATTTTTCCGATTATTCGACTAATCTAACAACTAATTTTTCAATTGATCTGATGATAAATTTATTGATACACAATTATTTTCAAGTTAGTCATTTAATACAACCATTCACCCCCCCCACGCACAAATCTGAAATTCTCATTAACATTTTGATTTATTAAAATATTTCTTAAACATTAGAGCATTATTAACAAAAAATCTTAAGAGATTCAATAGGATTTCTATGTTAGACTGAAGTTAATAATCACTGCAATAGTTTTTGCTTAATTATTTCAGTACACCAATTTGACTTTAATGTTGAAATAGATGCTAAAACATGGAATGATTTCATAACTAGAGAAATATGTTTTTTAACAAACACTAGCAAAGGTAGCTTGTAGTTAAGCTTATTTCAATGAGCATGGAGCGATTTGAGGCTACAGTGTGTAAGAGTAGTCGTAAATGATAATTTGTCTCACTCTTACGTGACAGAATAAGTAAACAGAAAATATAAAATGGCCGAAACACCATCATTAACATCAGCTACAGTAGAGGTGCAGAAAAGGTGTCATGACTGAAGTATTCAGTAACTTTGGAAGACCGCGTGCGAGCCTATTTTGCCGCATGTTTCTCCAGAGGCTCTGGAGCTCTGCTGGTAGATGCAGCCATGTTGCCTCATGCGCGGGGGGTGCGACAAATTACCTTTTTGCAGGGTGGAAGGAGATGTCTCACTAATATTTATGAGAGAAGTGCTACATGATTGGCCAGTGCATGCCTTACAAATAGTGTGGCACTGCTGGCACCGGCGATATTAGACAAAACTATACCAGAATTCAGTCTATAATTGATATAGTTTTAACGGTGCCAGCAGTGCCACACTAATATTGTAGCTCTCGAGTGGCAAAGAGATCATCAGGTGGACAGTAAAGTTCAGCTATTAGCAGACTGTTTTATTGCGCGATTTTTAAAAGGACAGCGTTAATGTGCTCCCGAGGGGATAAAGTACTTTCCCTTGCAATATGTTTAGCTTATCACTTAGGACAATGCAGTCACTTAGTTTTACACAACTACGACACTAAAATTCTACGTAGACACATTTTTATAATCGACATCGTCGATTACGTCGAATAATCGTCCCAGCCCTAGATAAGTTGACAGTCCTCTCTGGCATTAGAAAGTCGCTTCTGCCCTTTACCTGGTTAGTTTTTCGTCATTTCCAGTGTCTCCTGCTTCACTTTATTCTTGTGTACTGCTGTCTTAGAAACTTTGAGCCTGGAAGCAACTAGCCACTCAGTGTAGCCTTCTGCTAGCAGAACCAGGATTAAACCAGGATTTATTAATGCAGATTCATAAAAAATATAGAGTTATCTCTTAATTCTTTCTAAAGTTTAACAATGCCAGGTCATGTAGATTTAAGCAGAAAAGTCTCTGCCAAAAAACAGTCAAAATAATAGTCCTTAAAGACTCTTCCCATGCTGTCAGCAGTGTTCTCAGCCATCTTCACTCTGGCTGTCCTTGAGTTTCCTCCCAGCCAGAACAGGTCACGTGACACCGGGGCAGCCTAGACCCCCTGGCCCTATCGTTTAGCAGTCCCTCTGCTTGGTTAATATCCGATTCCTCCAGCTCCCCGCCAGCTGGCCAAGCTGTCGGCGCTGAAGCAGAGTTAGCTTAGCTTCACAGTCTTCGGCGTGCCGACTCTCGGCACAGGTTTGTGAAATAGTGGTGCCCCCTGTAGAGCGGGCTGTTCTGCCGCAGTGCAGCAGGGCAGCCCTGTGGCCTCGTTTGAGGTCCAGTCGAGCTGGTCAGTTGTTTACCCAAAAATGCACTCGGTTTGGTCAAAGGTACAGAGAGTTGTGGAGGTGAAGAATTAGTGGAACAGGGAAGGTCAATTCTGATAGGAAACACAGATAAAAAAGCAACAAAGATGACCATAGTATGGTGAGTACGGCACCTGTGCTGAAGATATCAGTGGCCTGGCTGTACCCTGGTGAAAAGGAACAAAGGTTTGAGGGCTTGTCACCTCCTCACGCCTGTACATTAACTGTCCAAACCTCGGCAGGCCAAAGGAAAGGCAGCTGTCGACCCCGGTTAGAGAAATGCCCTCACCCTGGGCTGATGAGTAATCTGCTTTGTCTGACTGAATACTGTAATTACCAGTACGGCTCTCTCGTGCGTGAAGGGTTTCGGTGAAATGAGGGAGCCTTTCCCCACTCCTCTTTTAAGGCTGGGATGGATTTACAGTCTTTGGTGACATTAGCCTTTATTGCATTACTGCCCATTATGCACCCCCATTTCCCACTAATCTTTTTTGCTTCTATTGACAATAATGCAGGTCCTTTCATGTTATTTGTCTTTTAATGCCATTGGTATTTGTCAAACTTGAGGCAAAAAGCAGTCTGGTATTAAGAATCACAAACCTTTTTTTTATCAAATGTTTTCTGTGCTCTGTAACTAAAGGCATGACAAAAAAGGATTTTCAAATACATTCACAGTTGCCGTTTGTTTCTGTGTTTTTGTGAAGTGGGGATTTAAATTTCTCGGGTCAGTAGCCTTTCTGAGACGTGGGACTCTCAACGTGACATGGAGAGGTGGGGAAAGCCAATGAAACGGCGACTGGAACTTTGTTCCAGACAGATTAGCATTTCAAACGCGCAGGAAAACTAAAAGGGCTTTAAAGAGGATTTATTATCACCGGGGCTTCCGGGGGGAACGAGCGCTCGCTGAAAAGCCACAGGAAACTGCTCACCATATCACGCCGCCATTACTGACACACAGGGTGGGCGTTAAAGCCAATAGACAACAGCCCAATTGGTCACTGTAACCGGGTCCCCTCTGCCAAAACTGAGGTCTCCTCAGCCGTAACCGAGGCCCATACTGCCCTAACCAATTCCTCCTCAGCCATAATCGAAACCCGCCGTAACAAAGGTCTCCTCCACTGCAGTCAAGCCCCGCCATAACCAGGGTCCCCTTCACCATGACTGAGGCCTGTTTTACCATAATCAAGGCCTCCTCTCCACTGTGACTGATGGAATCAAGCACCCCCCCCCCACCCCCCCCC
>JAODJU010000119.1:22737447-22760412 GCA_026776725.1 Gnathonemus echidnorhynchus | reverse complement strand
GGGGGGTCATACTGCCCATGTAACGTCTAGATTGGCTGGACGTGGCCCCTCAGGTACGTATGGAACACGGACCTGGGGGGGGGGTTACGGCGTCTGTATGGCAGTGTGCACATGACCTTGAGAAGCCGGGAGGAGCAGCCAGGCTGAGCTCTTTTGGGAAATACATGTGACAGCAGCGGCGGGGGAGCGAGACCCCCCCCCGGGACGCGCGGGATGATAGATTGTTGGGACCGTCTCTGTCCTCCATTATCGCACCAGTCAGCAGGAACAGGGGGCTTGAAGGCCGACATCTGCGTGGGGGGAGGGGGCAGCCCCACCCCGCCCTGCCCCGCCCCATTTGGGCTGGGGGGACAGAACCACCTTCTGAAATACAGGGGCAGGGACCTGACATTCATCCGTGTTTTTGCCCTGTTCCACACATGTCACCTCCTCATTACTCATGTCAGTCAGGTGACTGTCTCTGTGGTGATTGATGGGGATTATGCGCAGGGATGGACATAACTGGTATGCGAGTAGCATTCACTTTTAAGAACGATACGTGCGACAATCGATTGCGGTAACGGTGTAAATGCGTACTTATTTTATGTGTATTTGCGCTGAGATGAAAACAAAATATAATGCATTTTAATCTTTATGTGCTAACTCTACTCCGATTGCGGTATACAGGTTCAAATGCAAGGTATTTTCTTGTCACAGCAGCACAAATGCACGTAGAATAAGCACGCATTGGCGCTTTTACAAACAATCGGTTGTGGCACGTATCACTTTTAAAGGTGAATGCGTACCAGTTATGTCAATCCCTGATTATTGGCAATGAAGGATTTGACTTCAGTCTTTGTGTAATTCTCCCCATTTCTACCCATCTGGACTAGCCGGTTAATCCCGTCACGGTGTCTCCCTTAAGGCACGATGCCCCAGAGGGCCGAGCGCTGAGGCCGTAGAGTGCACCACCGTGCCGTGTTCCTCCGCGCCCCGCAGGTTTCCTCCAGCGATGTGGGCTCGGTCCATCCGCAGCCGCACGACTGCCCTGCTGACTGCTTACAAGAAGGCGACGCAATCTCCCCAGTGGGATATGGCCAAATGTGTTTCCTCGGGGCCTTTTTGTGGACAGATAATTACAGCCCAGCAGGGGATGCACCCAGTCCCCGGCAGCAGGACGCCTGTGTTGGGGGAGGTTTTACAAACACACACTGATGCTGCTCTCAATGCTTATGTCACTATTACACCCAAGGCAAATGTTTGACGACAATTTAGCGAGTTATTTACACAGTAGTGCTTGTATAGGTCAATACAGGTATGCATCACTTAATAACCTACCGATTACCGAGCTACTGCCTTAACGACCAAACCCCCATAGAGATAGGATTTATCAAATCGGATGGCATCCCGAATCGGACGTAAGTGGACGTAAAACAATGGCATCGTGACCTTCTTTCAGCACGGTTGGTGGAATGCAGTATTCGGTATACAGTACAGTACTGTACACTACCACTGCCTTCACATCCTAGAGAACCCCATTATAGGTAATAATAAGATGTGTGCAAGATTATTATTATTATATTATATTATTATTATTATTGTTGTTGTTATTATTAATATTTTATTAATATTTTATTATTGCTGTATTATTGTCTGCATGCCATATTTTATTATTTGTAATTAGTCGTTATTGCTGTTGTATTACAATATGAGATATGTACAGTACTATGTCTGCTATATGTATATACAGTCTATCCTGGTACTGTACTGTTTGTATTTACAGTAATATATATGGGTTTGCCTAATGATCAAATCCCCTAACAACTGCCTAGTCAGAACCATATGTGGTTGTTAATCAACGCATACCTGTATCCAAACTCTGCACTCTCGTATATTCCATAGGATGATTTTAATTTTTATTTTTTTCCTCCTCTGATGTTCAATAATTTGATTTACTCTCTCCGATGTGAAACTAACAGCCTTAATGCATGATGCCACCTCTCTGTTAGCACTGCCGCCACATTCCATTATCTCTGTACAAAACACCGCTATTGATTTGTAATACAATTATGCAGTTCTTTAGAGCATTGACATCGAAATAAAAAGGACACATCTTTGGAGGTTTCTCTGTTAATTAATCTTGTGGCACACCAGCAAGCCAGTGGAAAATTAAGTATGAAAACCCTTCTGTCGGTGTATAACTGGCATGAAATCCGCTCGTGGTCGCAGGCGCTAATTACGGCAGTAAGGTGAGAGCGCGGCTGCATGGCTGTGCCCGATGTGAGCCGTGTGACAGATCGCCGCGTGTTGAGAGGCACCCGGGAAGAGCAGACCATGCGCTAGGAGCTAATTCCTGCCCGCATCTCCCACACTCAGGTAAACCTGTGATGATCATCACGGAGTATATGGAGAATGGATCGCTGGACACCTTTCTGAAGGTACGCGCCTCTATGTGTCTCTCCGGGGCTCGTGCTTTATCTGTTGGGGGCGTGTGTGAGCATGTCTTTTCACGGGGGTGTCGCTGAGGTCCGTGCGCATTCCATCTCTCATTATTGCTGTTGATTACGCACTGATTGCTGCACTCTCTTTCTTAAACCTGACTAAATATCTGCATTTGGCCACTGGTCCACAGTGCTGCACGTTTATTTACAGATTTATGGATTTGCTTCAGTGGTGTGATCCAGGTTAGGCGTACGGTCAAGGGCATGCCTTTCCCTCCATTTTTTATTTACTGTACTGCCTCCTGCCCCAAGAGGGCAGCCTTTGTGATGACAGCAGTTCAGAGGTTGTACTGTACAAATTAGAGCTCTCCGCTTGCTGCCATTGCTAACTCTTACAGTGTCAGCGCGAATTAGCCAGTACAGCAGAGCTGAGAGGAAAGGCAGATGAGCTTGCCTTTGCATCACATTTGCATAAAAATGAAATCATGTTGAACAAAAACAAGATTACAACTTAAAGACAAGGTTTTCTGCTTAGACTTACATTAAACTGAAATCTTAATTATATTGTGTGAG
Source organism: Gnathonemus echidnorhynchus (assembly GCA_026776725.1). NCBI lineage: Eukaryota > Metazoa > Chordata > Actinopteri > Osteoglossiformes > Mormyridae > Gnathonemus > Gnathonemus echidnorhynchus. Next base: position 22,757,419 of record JAODJU010000119.1, on the reverse strand, counting down.
TCACTGCAATGTTTTCCTGTGCTGTTGGTTTTTGCATTGACAGCAGTTTTAGGATGCATAATTAAAAAAATATTTACTTTTTGTTAACAAAAAAGTCTTTCCTGAGACGTCTTGCCCGGCAGCGGGGTTAATTTGGTACTGCATTGACTGTGAGGTGAAATGCATGTCAGACATAGGTCCGTCTCAGATGAGGTCCAGAAATCACACCAGAATGTAAACTGTGAGTGGTGGTGACGAGCACTGTCAGCCAATCAGTGCAGCCCAGAGGATAGCGAGCCTCCCAACAAACTGCTGCCTAATTGGACGTGCCCCGTTTGTCCCGCCCACAGAAGAACGACGGGCAGTTCACGGTGATCCAGCTGGTGGGCATGCTGAGGGGCATCGCATCAGGCATGCGCTACCTCTCCGACACGGGCTTTGTGCACCGCGACCTGGCCGCTCGCAACATCCTGGTCAACAGCAACCTGGTGTGCAAGGTGTCCGATTTCGGCCTGTCCCGGGTTCTGGAGGACGATCCGGAGGCCGCCTACACCACCAGGGTAGGCAGCAGAGGCTGGGCCTGATGGACCGACCCGGGTTTCTGCGTACTGATGTGTTTGAGCAATATGAAGCAGCCTGTCGCTGAAGGCAGGATAATTAAATCCTTCCGTTGTCTCATGCTGCCTGTATACTTTCTGTCAGTAACCCCCCCCTCCCCAATTTGAAGCTACTCCTGTGATTCCCCCCCTTCCCACCTCCTTCTTAAAGACAGCCTGGGAGAGGTCTGGCGGACTCCTGTCAGGGATGTAAAAGCAGAACCTCCAGGAAGCCCAATTAGCCACTCTGGTCTGAACCGGGCTCCTTCCCCCACTCCCCATGTTTCCGCTGTCTTGCGTGGCGGGGGGGGGGGTAACTGCCTAGGGGCGGGGCTGTCTGAGGAGCGAATCTCACTGTACCTCGCTAGTGATCAAACTTTTCACACGTGTCTGTTTTGTTTCAGGGTGGGAAAATCCCCATCCGCTGGACGGCCCCCGAGGCCATCACCTTCCGCAAGTTCACGTCGGCCAGCGATGTGTGGAGCTACGGCATCGTCATGTGGGAGGTGATGTCGTACGGCGAGAGGCCCTACTGGGAGATGAGCAACCAGGACGTACGTACGCCCCATACTCACCTCCATCATGTGTACAGCACAGAAATGGTATATAAAATCCACACATAGCTTAGGCGTTTAGTTTGAGAGCCTCACACAGCTGGCCTGTGCAGCATGAGAGCCTCACACAGCTGGCCTGTGCAGTATGAGACCCTCACACACCTGGCCTGTGCAGTTTGAGTCCCTCACACAGCTGACCTGTGCAGTATGAGAGCCTCACACAGCTGGCCTGTGCAGTATGAGAGCCTCACACAGCTGGCCTGTGCAGTATGAGACCCTCACACACCTGACCTGTGCAGTATGAGAGCCTCACACACCTGACCTGTGCAGTATGAGAGCCTCACACACCTGACCTGTGCAGTATGAGAGCCTCACACAGCTGGCCGGTGCAGTATGAGACCCTCACATCATTTGCCTGTGCAGTTTGAGAGCCTCATATTGCACACCATTAGCCTTCTTAGCCTTTAGCGCAGTTTGGCGAGCAGGGTGTGGTAATACTCAGTGAGATAAAGGCCAGGCACACAGAGAGACAGGGGCTTTGGGGAGGTGCAGAGACCCCCGAAATGAGTGTCTGAAGTCTCCCTCGACCCTCGCACTTTATATCAAGCACGTTAATGAGGAACAATCACAGTGGCAATTCTCTCCTGTTTTCCTCCCGTCTCCAGTAAGTTAAAAAGCATATTTTCTGGGGTCGGTTATTTTACCCTCTTAACCAGGGGGACTTCAACTCTGACCTGTTTATACAGCTGGGGCGGTTCAGGTTAAGTGCCTGAGTCACGGGAGCCATGGCGACCGGCATGCGTGGGCTCGCACCTCTTTATGGTGCCCTGGCACCCGCGGGCATCTCCAGCACCTCATAGGGATTCTTCTCCCGCCTCTGCGCAGATTGTTTTATTTACCTCCGGAGGAGGGTGACACTGGCTCTGGGGGCTCGACAGTGGAGCGGGCCTGCATCTCCTGTCGCGGACGGGGGCGGGGGCTGGTCTCGGGCTTTGCGGGGGCGTCTCCCTGAAGGAGGTGCAATCTGCAGTCACGTCTGTTTCAGACCGTACCCACACCCCCCTCGCCTGAGTGTGATGGCTTCATCCCAGCGTCTGATCATTAATTCCGCTACATCATTAATCCTCTACGGCGCGCCGGGGGGGGGGAGGGCGGGGGCGTGGGATGTTTTATTTAGGACTGCTGTGCCAGTTCCTCTGATCCTCTCTGGCTGCGGGGTGGGGGGGGGTGGGGTGCAGCGGCTGGCGGTGCTGAGCACTCACGTCCGCATTCTGTTTGGGGGGGGGGTGTCCACACGGCCATGGGGAGTGGGGCGGATCAGCTGACCTGCCCCAGGGTGCTGCTGCCCCAGGTTTGGCCGGATCTCACAAACGGGGCCGGTCGTCCTTGATTTGAATATTTTTCTGAAGAACGAATACAGCATCTCCCTGAGATATGACACAAGATGAGATAAGAGCAGAGAAATCAGACTCCCAAAATAAAGCAGGCAGCTGGACCTGGGGCACAACTCCGTAAACTCAGTGACGGGCAGGTCCCCTGTGGGCCGGGCTGCGGGACAGGAGCCGTTGTCATGACAACTAGGAGTGGGCACACCGCGTGGTAACGATCTCGCGGTGGTCTGCCTGCACCCTCCCCGACCCAGGTGATCAAGGCGGTGGAGGAGAACTACCGGCTGCCAGGCCCCATGGACTGCCCGGCCGTGCTCTACCAGCTCATGATGGACTGCTGGCAGAAGGAGCGCAACAGCAGGCCCAAGTTTGACGAGATCGTCAGCCTCCTGGACAAGCTGATCCGGAACCCCGTCTCTCTAAAGACCCTCGTCAACTCCTCGGACAGGTGGGCCCCGGGTCCAGTGGGGTGACCCCCATTGCCTGGTATTGCTAGGGGCATAGACTGAACACATGCATCAAAAGAAAAGAAAAAGTGATCCGTATCGTTCCATATTCTCATCGATTCTGCGAGTCTTCCTCGTCTCCATCTTTATATCACTGTTTACTCGCCTTTCCTGAGAGCCAGTTTTCCACAGTGAAGGTTTATTTGATATCGTATAATGTTTAACAGTAGCTGTCTGAAGAGTTTGTCAGCCAAAACTTGGGCAGAAAGCTGATGCAGCACTGGGCCAGCATGCATGCAGAGTGCATGCGCTCGCGCACCTGCGCCCCAGCGCAGCACGGCGGCCTCCCCGCAGCTTGAGTGACATGCCTGCCCCCGCCGGCCCGCTCACCGGGTCTCTCCCTGCAGGGAGTCCAATTTGCTGGTGGAACCGAGGTCCCTGGACGGCCCCGTCTTCCAGTCGGTGGAGGATTGGCTGGAGGGCATGAAGATGGGCCGCTACGTGGAGACCTTCGTGGACAGCGGCTACACCACCATGGAGCTGGTTGCTCAGATGACTCTGGAGTGAGTCGTCCGGCTGCGCACTCCCTGTCAAAGACACCGAATCGCTGTCGCTGAGCTGAAATGCCTTTTTATCTCTCTGTTGTTTGGCAGTGATCTGCGGAGGGTGGGTGTCAGTCTCGCCGGACACCAGAAGAAGATCGTCAGCAGCATCCAGGAGATGCGCGTGCAGATGATGAACGGCAGCGTGACGTTCTGAGGCAGGATTGTGGAACCCACCGCCTCTCCTGCATCCCAATCTGCACTATTTTCCTGGGAATGTTCGAAAATTTTAAAACGTAGACAAAAAAATTGTTTTCGGTCATTCGTCAGAGTCGTCAGCATGCGCAGGGATAACTCCAGAACAGCGGCCGCTCGGAATGGCCCAGCAAGTCCCCGAATTCCCGAGAGCAGCTGACTAGCCTCCGGGCCCAGAGAGCACGGCCCACACGGACCTCCTGAACCCAGAGACCCCGGATCCGTCCTCTAAAGAGCACAGGAAGTCAGACTTTCACAGGAAGGTGTTCTGCAATCACACGTTACAGTGAAACCCGAGTATCAGAAAGCAATATGTAATGTAAAGCCTGTTTCTTTTTCATTACAGACAGGGAGATAGTTGCCATATTCGTGTATTAAAGAAAAATCCATAAAAAAAACGTAGATTTGCTATTAGTCTTTAAGGTACATCGAGGTGTAAATAATGTAAAATTTGGTACAAACTTCAGGACCTCATTTTTGAAGAGGTTGCTACTTTGTACACTGAGATATAGATGTGTGAGAGCAGGAGGGCATGCAGAGCGGCTTACAGAAGGAGGTACTAACGCGGCCCTTGGTGTTTAGGCCAGACCTGGAGACTAAATGGGTGATTCTGTTCTTTGTCCATTCTTAAATTTGCCTTTGCTGATCAAACGTGCAGCTTACTGTTAAACCAAACCCACGGAGAGTGGCTCCTGGAATCGTTTGAACTTTTTAAAGTTTGTTTGTAATAGCGCTAGGAATTTAGGATCACGATGGCGAATCCTTTTCAGAACGTGACCCATAAAATGCTAATAGCCAGCAGTGTTTTTAATTCCAGCTAAAGATTAATCTTTGAAACGCAGACATGTGTATTAGTGCGCTGAATACGATTTTCCTTTGATGGTGTAGCTAACGCCAAGTTAGCTTTAAAGTAGAGCCCTGACCTGCATCCTGGAAGCCAAGCACAGCCAAAACAGCAGGCCGCAGGCAGACCGCTCTCCTCTCAGTCCTGTCAGGGAAGGCGGATAGTAAAGAGCACAGCCGGGACAAACCCCAGGGACACCCAGTGCACCAGGTCACTGGCACCAGGGCCAAGATTGCCTGCTTTCATCTCTTATAATGACGCTTTTTTTCATTTTGTGTGAACGGCATGTAAATTGGAGTGGATACTCTGCTTCTAAATAGGTTCAGTATTTATTATTAAAGCTTTACTGATTATTTATAAAAGTAGTGTAATTGTTGATTATATATTGTATATTTGAAGTTTTTTTTAATTTGCTTTTTACAAACAGGCAGGTAAAATAGACATGTCCTCTTTTTGTTCAAAGACTGACTGGCTCTACGATTTAAATATGTAATGAAAATGGAACGGGCTGGGGTTGGCGAGAGAAAAGGGGTCCCCTCCGCACAGCCCGTGCAGTGGTTCATTCCGTTTCTGAAGGGTTTATTGGGGCCGTGTGTGTCTGTGAGATACGTTAGACTCTCTCTATATATGGACAGTGATTGTTTTGTATATCAGGAATTAATTTATTGCTTTTAATGAGTGTGTTTGCACATATACTTGATTAAGAGTACTAGGTAACACCGTTCTGCATGAGAAACTGTACTACGGCATCTCGGGTCGGGTGAGGTGAATGGTGCTTAACTATGTTGTTAGCAGTTGATAAGGTTAAGTGACCACTTGGGGTTAGCATAACTCAGCGGGTTGTGGTTACACAGAATGGCTGATGAATCACCACTCAGAGATGTAGTTTCCATCCATAATACCCAGATAATTTCCTATGTTGACTGCAGCCATATCTTAAATAGCTTAAAGTTAATGAAGACAAAGTCAGTCTTTTCAGTCAACCAGGAATGGTATTTAAGCGTAAGGTAATAGGGGTACTTTGGTATTTACATGAATATAAACGTCTTTTGTAGTCAAAGTGAAAGATCCCTTGTAAAAATGTTAGTCAAGGGGAGGCTTACAGACAAATTTCCACAATTGATTAGACAGAATTAGGCCTCTAGTGTCTCTCAGACAGAAGTTGAGATGTTTTGATGGTAGTATAGGATACTGATTATTATAGAGACAGAGTGATTACTGTCTTGCACAATTTGGTGGTTGTAAATTTCCCAAACAACCTTTGTAATGTCCGTGACTCCAGTGAGTCAAATCGGTAGTCACAGCTGATAAACCCGTCCTACTCTGCCTCTTCCCTGTATTCCATGTCTTCTTGTCCACATCTCTCCTTCTCCTTCTCCTTACCGTTATACCCACATTTTAAGTGCCTCCTTCTTTTTGGCCTGAGTTGTATGTGTCTCCATGACCATCCAGAGTAGACAAGCTGAGGTGCCTATGCTCCTCTCCATCATCTGCTCTTCGATCATGAGACGACTTGATTCTACTTTTATTCCCCAGTGCCATCTAACACAACGCCCGGACTAACCTGGGCTGTGGAAAGCACTGCGAGTTTACTGATTACGTAACATATTTAAGTCGCACTTTATACACCTTTATAAGTCCTCCTTGATCGTATTGACACTAAATGATAAGTGACACATTTTGTTCCCGTATAGACTGTGCTGTGAATTGGTTGGCTGAACCTGGCTAATGCATTTTTTAAATCTAGTTTTTCTGTCTTTCGCTAAATAACGCTTTCACAGATGCTATATTGAACATGCGCAATTGAACGCCAATAAATTAAGGCAAGTCATTTGTTACAATGTGCTCTTTGAGATAACCACATCCCGAACAGGTCTGACTGTAAGGCTTTGCTAATTGCTAATTCCCCTGGATTTCCATAGATATTCCATTGTTAATAGCTACATGTCTCATTCTGACCTGCTTATGTTCACAATAGTAGTTGGGACCCTGGATTGATAGAATGTTCCTGATGTGCAGCACATGAATGCCATTGGTTGGATGGGCAGACTAGATCCATCTCATGTTTTTATTGCACTTTTGTTATTAATTTTTGTTTGGTAAGTGGCTTGTGAATGTGCATCAACCCAGCGAACAACCAGGAACTGAGGCTTCGGTTTAGTGAATATTGCTCTACTGGGGCCGCCAGTTAACTCAGATTTGATAAAAATTTATATATTTTGCTGATGCCAAACCAGAAACTGAGATCTCTTCTGCTTAGATTTTGTCACATATATGCTTGTGAAACACTTTTTGAGAAGCTTAATGTACAGCGGTCATTCTGAAAGAGCTAGTCACTGAAAGAAGCTAACAAAGGTTGGTGTGAGTGCAGATGGCTTTGTGTTCTTCTGGTTCATGAGCAGTGGTAGGATTCAGAGCGGGGACCAGCACCGTTCAGAAGGATGAATCTTTGATCCTCCTTCAGTTGATAGCGGGACGAAAGTGCCACTGTCCAGGCATCCAAAGCTCAGCCCCTGCAAACATACTGTAGTCTCCTGTGGAGTCTGGACCTCCTGACCTTCATGCAGTTATAGAAGAGCTTTGAGAAGTCATACCAATGCTGTTTGTTCGTCGGCCTCCTGGAACTGTGTGTGTATTTGGGTTGTGTTCATGTTTTTGTAGTGTAAGATATGAAATTTTATATTTTTTCATAAAAAATAAAAGCAAATGACACCATTTCTTTGTCCATAGTGAGTTTTTCTTGGTTCCGTTTAGTATGCAGACAGCAGCAGCGATGTCATAATGGGCAGCCAGACCTGCCCACATCACCCAAACGGCCTCAGTGGTGCCGTTAACATTCTGGCTGCAGCTAGGTGCCACTGAACTTCCAGGCCTGCTCTGCTGAGGAAACAGTCCCCAGGCCGGTAAGTAAGACCAGCAATTAAGAATCAACATCTGCCAAATGTGCTCAAGATGGTTAAGAGTGTCCCTTTTATGATTGTTGCGGGTTAATAAGCACATTAGTGTATGGGACGCACTTGTCAGAATCGCTCATGTCCGGTGCTTTTTTTAGCAAATGTTCCTCTATTAAAGGCTGAATTCATTTAGCCTGTTTCTGATTCGTATTCATTTTTTTTCTGACTGAATGCCCCAGGCCTGGAAATTACCACCTCGCTGTGGAAGGTGTCACCCTGCCACCAGCGTGCAGGTATAAAATACTTCTCGATCATGGAGAAGCGCTCAGTGCTTCCTGAGAAAATAAGGATCCGTGGCGTCTTTAAGCGCTCAAGACAGGGGTCTCGCGCTGAGCCACTAGCCTGTCAGAAGTAGCCGGAAAACGGGCCGTGGGCTTTTGTGGGAGGCAGTTATGTCGACAGCTTATGGGGGAGAAAATACATAGTAGCTGGTAATACTGCTCCACGACTGCAATAATAATCAGCCAGTGGACAGAGCCGAAGGGCAAAAGCTGATTAACATGCAGGACTGCAGTTTGGCGTAATTGCAGGTCCCGGAGTCTGGCTGAGGCGCCGCGGTGTCGGGTCCTGGGGCTCAGGAGCGGCCAGATTAAATCACCCTGCTGCCACATGTGTAGGGGCATTTCTGCCCAGTGCCTGATGGGAGGCCCCTCTCCGCCTGTGTCACCTCACTAATCTTTATGGAAATGACCAGCATGCCTTAAAATGTATGTGCGGGGCTAATGCTAATATCCATATTTATTAAACAGAATCTCAGAGGGATAAATGGCGGGAGAATGATTTCACAATGTCCTGAGCGCGCACGCTTATGTATTTACGCTTGGCTGCTGACCACACACAATGAATAACCATTTCTAACAGATGTACGCCTTCCGTTTAATGGAATTACGCGTAATTAGTCCTAATTCTCTGAGGAATTAAATACTTTCGCACAGGACAATTAACATAACTGTTGCCAGGGGCTATGATGGAGCTAAACAAATGACTGCACTAAGTACAACGGTGGCAGTAAGATATCGTCCTAATATCGTCCGTGGATTTTTATTTATTTTTTTGACAGCATTTTCTCTGATTTCTCCTCCGAATCGGAGGGACCAGCCGCCTTGCCGAAAAGGGCGAAATGCAAACCCCCCTCCCCAGAGCAGATCGCCACCCAGCAGTTTAGCAGGCCTCATTAGACCCCCATCGCTCAAGGCGGCATATTATTCAGGGTCAACCGAGGTGCTGGAAAAGCAGAGAGAATGTGCTTTCCGAGCCGCGTGGAAAGGTCACACGCACATTTCACTGTCAACTAAACGCGCTATTGTCTTTAAAATATCACCCCTAAGCGCCTTGGAAGGCACTGTGTTTAAATCAGTTTATTTAAGGTGTTGTCAAATAGGTACAGTTATAAACTGACAGATCACTTTGAATGACTCACCACCTCAATTTTCTTTTTTTTACTTATTAAAATTTAAGGATTAATTATGTCAAATTTCATTCCCTTCAGAATATTTTTACATGTCTAAGCTATTTTTTCTTGTAGGAACATTGGATACCATCATGCAGGGTCTTTGTTGCCAGATTTTTTTCAATTGCTGCTGGAGAAATTCATATTATTTAAAAAAAATATATCTAAATTAGGCACCGCAGGTCACATGAGAAATAAGATGAGATTTTAGCCCAAGGTGTGTGGAGGTCAGGAGAAGGAGCTGATATCTGCTAGTAATCTCATTTCAAAGTGTCCTGAGGTAGCTGGAGTGCAGCTAAAAGGAGGTTTCATGAGGACTCTGCAGGAATCTGTGGGCTTTCTGCAAGTCTTTGAGTAAAAAGATGATTTCTCACAAAAAAACAGAAACTAGGATTGTGGTAACCTTGGTTTTACCTAAAAGAAGAGCAGAAAGACCAGTTGTCTGACTTATTTTTCCCTTCCTCTGGATCAGTATCTACATTTAGATTTAGAATTTTAGTAGCTTAAGCTGAAACCATTTACCAAATGAAGAAAATCTTGTCAATAAAGAGAGAAACACTTCGCCTTTTCAGCAGAAACCGACTGAGTTTGACTCCTCCCCGGATGTAATTTTCTACATATGTTTTATTGAATTTTACAATGCATAAAAGATATTTTCCTTCTGATGAACATAACTGGAACCAGGTCAGTCTGGGGATGGACGGTCACACCCAGTGTGGCTTTTCCTGTGTTCCAGAACTCGGCAGATTAATGAAAGTCAGCGTCTGTACAGAAAACAGCATCGCCTGGCTTCTGCTGATAAAAATGAGCCTTGGATTGTAAAGTGGCCCAATCGACAAATTATCCACACCTGCAAAAGGCCACCTGATGTTATTTTATATCCAAACATGGATTTTAATTAATCAGATGAGCACAGGGACGATCCACAGACCCCACAGCCTGGGTGAAGCGTTTGGGAAAACAAAGAAACGAAAAGCAGCCCAGGTGAAGCATATGGGAAAACAAACGAAAGAGAAGTAGCCTGGCTGAAATGTGGGGAAAACAAACGAAAGAGAATTAGCCTGGCTGAAATGTGGGGAAAACAAACGAACGAGAAGTGACCCAGGTGAAGCATTCAGGAAAGCAAATGAACAAGAAGAAGCCTGGGTGAAGCATTCAGGATAACAAATGACAAATAACAGACGAACGAGAAGCGGCCCAGGCGAAGTGTGAGGGAAACAAACTGACAGGATATGACCCGTCATTATTCTTTTCGTTGATGTTTTCCTTTGTAGATGCTTATGTCTCTTCATGTGTTTGTTTGGCGGCATTGGTGCCACTCCCTCACTGCTCCTCATTTTGATGCGAGGGCCAGAATTTGCGAAAAAAAGAAAAAGAATGAATTCATTACAGGGCAGAGTGAGTCCTGACGTCTGGAATGGGGGGGGGTCCCATGTGCACAGCAGTCTTCGGTTCGGTGTGAGGTATAATCTAGCCGCTCATTATCTGCGCGGAGGCCCCTCTGAGCACTGCTTTGGGTGATAATTACGATCAACCCGAGTCCTTTTCTCACCCCGGGGGGAAGTTAATTTCTGTTCATATCGGGGGCATTAATAACGACGCTGTAGATTGACCAGTAGTCAGTGCTGGCCCCGCCCCCCTCGTGGCCTCCTCCAGATTGTTCTGCTGAAGGTTCCTCGCTCCAGGCCAGCATCGGCTGCCGTCCCGGTCCCTCAGCACTGGCGTTGGCTGGTAATACAATTTCCTTTGTCGCTTGGCGCGGATTGGACCGGTGTCCCCCCGGGTCATAACGAAAGCACGGCGGTCTGATTTTAATCATCGCGGCTGACCTTCATCAGAGCCTTCTCCCTCGGCACGTGTAGCCGACAGCGCCGGACCGCCCGGGGCTTGGGGTCCAGCGAGCATCTCTCTCATCCCTCACAGACATAGCCGTTGAAAGCCCAGCGCCGTTCAGATTTGTCGCCTTGCTTTGTTTGCTGCGTCCTCTCCTGTCTGGATGTCAGTCTTCAGTCTGACTGCTATTCCCACTCATCCTGGCTGTATGTGACCTTATAGACACAGGCAGTTTCTGTAAATTTATTTAGCCCTACTACTTCTTTTTACACAAGAGCTGAAAGAAAGAATCTTATTTTTAGATGTGATATACTGAAGTCTAAATAATTAAGGACCTGATAAGTTTAAAATCAATATAGAAACATGGGTTTTGTCAGTATTAATGTTTCCATATTGTATGGTTCTGCATGGATTTTGCCAAAGGTCCACTGCCTAATATTACTAATCTGGAAAAATGTTAATTGACGCAATCCTGTATAATAATTTTGGGGCTGTCATTTCTTTTAGGGAAAATGGATTAATTGACCTGGGGTGCATTTCCTGAAAGCTTTGTAATACTAAGTACTTTGTTATCTTGTACATAAGATCATTCGTTAATTAGTTAGTATTTCTCGAAATTCTTTCGTGACTGAAGTAGTTTGAAATTTCATTCATATATGAATAAGTGATCCAACCACCATGATATTTTCTACATTCTTCTTTATTTAGCAACAATAATAATACTATTTGGTCAATGTTGTAATATAAAATGATACAATTACAGTTTTTTTCGGGTGGGGGACACAGTCCCCTACAGTATATGTCATCAATGTGGTGATCACCATTTGAAAACTCCTGATATTGGTTATAAATTAGTGCATGAAGGGCTTTCTGTAACTTTAACACTGTATACAGTGAGTACTTAACAGGGTTGTGCACAAGAGCATAACTTTGGGTTGAGCATTGGGGGGTTGAGGTCTCCACCCATTTAAGGGGGTCCAAGGGGTTGTATTGGCTGGGTTTGATTAGTGGGGAGGTTACAGCCCCCATCCCCCCAAAATTTATGCCCTTGGTTGTGCACCATTCAGAATTGAACTGAGAATTTGAAATTGAATTCAAACTGCAGTTCAAAACAGGAAACAGATAAAAAAATTAATTTAGGGACGTAGAATTAAAATGGATTTAAATTCACATAAATTCATATACATTGGGTAGATGCAATTTTTAACAATACAGCTTAATATTTCAATGTGAATTACACATAAGCATATTAACATACACAGCATTTACTGTATCTTTGTTACAAGAATGTCATGTTATTCACAGTGAAACATTTGAAGTGTCTGTCATTTTGTGTATCATGTGGAAGAACCCTTCACTCAGTCATACATGTAACCTTGTTACAACTCTATCCATCTGACAACCCACGGACACTCACTAGAAAAGCTACTGCAGACTCCTCACAAACGCTGACACACATAAACAGTTAAGTATGCAAAAACATTAAATGTCCCTCAGGAATCTCAGTAATAAACCACGAACAAAGAAATACAGGCTGGCTTGGGGTGAAATAATGAGCCTCCTTGGTCTGGTGCAGGATAAATTGAAAAGGAACATACCGGAATTTTGCCCTCAGTGCACCGTGCAGCTTCTGACAGCTTTCTGCTTATACGCCACTCGTGGATTCCTGCAGATCTACAGATGCACAAGGCCTGTGTCCTGCATCTTTGCATGCACTGATCACATTTCTGTTGCACCGTGCGCACAACTACATACAATATCCAGCAGGGGGGGAAGCCTTGTATGACACTTAAATTGGTTTTCATGCCATTGCAGGCATACCTGGGATTGTAGGTGCAGTAGATGAAACCCTAACCCTATGCATATCTGCAGCCCCTTCAATCCCACCTGCACCTGTCGAAAAGGGTTCTTGGCGCTAGGCCTAAATGTCCAGGTGATATGCAACCATCAAGGACATTTTACAGACATTGTCGCCAAGTGGCCTGGGGGTACACATGATGCTTATATCTGGTCCAGCCTTGGAGTGTGTCAGATGGCAAAGGATGGTGTATTCACTGGTGCCTGTTTATTGGGAGACAGCAGGTATCCTCTTAGCAAATACCTGCTGACTCCAGTGTTGAATCCCCAAACCGTGGCTGAGAAGTATAACACCACACACCAAAGAGACACACTGCTCTGGGCGTGTGGAAGGGGCTGCACAAGTCCTCAGGGGCTCTAAGATTTTCCCCTGAATGCTGCAGTGCTGTTATTCTTCTGTGTGCTGTGCTGCACAGCATTGCAGTAATTGTTTTATTAAAATGTATTTTTGGCCACCTCCTCCATATGTTTCAACTCTTCTTTTGAGAGCCATTGTTCTTATTTTACAAAGAAGCAACATTACATTCTCAGCCCATTTTATATAACTTCACTTAGTATATTAATTCATTTTGGTCTTAATTCTGTGTCCTTTCACGTGTTTTTATAGATTTTTATTGTTTTTCGTTCCTGTTATCGACCATCTGCGTTTTTCTCACGCAGGGGGGAGCCAACAAAGAACTACTTTAAGTCTGTTCATTAAATCTCAAACAACAAATGGTTTTGGGAAACACGCAAATCCCATTCGTTCCTTACCTGCGTCGTTCATTATCATGTTCATTATTCGCTAAGATTGTTCGTTTTCGGGAAACACATCCCTGTTCATTTTTATACAAGGTTCCTTTCTTCTCCAAAGCACTTAACAGAGACTAAACGCTTGCGAGTTAAGATGGCCGCTTATACAACAGAGGTCAATGTTCTCCATTACAGGGGAAAGTGATGGTCTCGGCTCTGAATGGACAAGGACGCAAATGCCGGTCTCCTTCAGCTGGGGGGTCTCAGGTAAATCAAGCTGGCCTGCAAATTCTGGGATAGCCCCAGACCCCCCCGGCCTATGAGCCTAAGTGGCGGGGGGGGAAGGGGGGCTCCCAAGGTCACTAAAGTCTGACGTCCTTGTAAAAGGCGAAAATGGCTTTGGTCGGCAAATTAGGTACCAACCCCCCCCCCCCCAGCTATTATACACATCCCCTCCCAGGGTCACACGAGGTGAAATGGAATGGTAGTTAACCTCCGACCCACTGAGCAAAGCCGTATTTGTAACCCCTGCATCTTGGCCCTATTGCTTCTGTCTAAAAGGACTGTCAGCATCTCCCCCCCACCCCTGTCACCGATCTGAGCCATTAGAAACTAAACAAACCCAGTGAAACCCACCATAATAATGGCCAGGCTCCCTGTTTAATGGTGGGGGCCTTGTCTGTATGCATGCATATGTACACACTGCGAGAGCACTGCAATGAAAATCAATAAATACTAAACCAAGTGAGTCAGTTACCAAAGTAATTTTCCATAATGGCTGCTGTTTACCATTATAAATATGTGCATACAGTGAATTCGCGGCACAGGGACGTGAGATACGGACAGCCAGCCGGAAAGTTCCCCCGCTCTCCGCAGCCCACGGTAATTAAGCTGCATCACAGCTATTCATTTGTTCAAGGGTCTCGTAAACAAGCCAGTGAATAAGGTGTTTCGCTGCACTATGAGAAGCATTTGAGCTTAATCGTGGCAAGAAAAATTGGCTCAGAACCAGCTGCTTGCTGTTATCATTGCATATCAGGCCGGCGGATCCCAAAAAGGGCAATAAGAGCCGCAGTAGCAAAGCGACCCGCATAAACATTGCAAAGTGGAGGAGGAGAGAGTGGGGGCTTTGTCAGGCCCAGCCCTGCTGCCGTTAGCGACCCCCTGAGCGCCAGCAGCTCGACCAATCGGGGCCGAGCATCTGCCGTCCACCCATTTATCTTGGGTGCAGCTTCTCAGCAGGAAACCCAGGGCATTCTGGGAAGGCCGTTGGTGTGCTTTTTTAAGGCACGGGAAGTGTGGCCACGGCGGCAGTGCTCCTCAGGGACATGCGGGGGCTGTTCGTCATTCCACTGGGCGTCCTCGCGGCGGAGTCACCTTGTGGTGGGGTTTCCATCCCAATGAGGTGCGGGGGGGGGTGTTAGACACACCTCGACTTAAAACATTCAGACTCCCTCCTCCCCACCCCAATTACCAAGCCCTTTGTACCACTATGGAGTCAACAAGATATTGAATATTTTAGTAATAAAAGTGTGCTTTTTATAATCAGTGTGCTTGAGTAAAATGGAATACCATATTCATTATTCAGGCCCGGTTCCAAAACTTGTAATAATGTCCCAAAAGGCCTCATTGCTTATGTATTTTATGGATTTAAGAGACAGCGATGGTTCCCAAAGCTGACTAGGATATCCTCAAACAGGCTCGCGAGATCAGGGGGGGTCCTACAGCACAGAGCTCAGCCTGTGCAAACATTCTAATTAAGCGACGTTCAGCTGGCCCCCCTCTGCTTCAGGGGTAACATGAGGAAGCTGGGGTGAAGCGGGAGGCAGCTGCCTTCGCGAACAGACCGGAGTGTCCCTGCCGCTCCAAGCCGGCCCCGTGGCCATCTCTCCTGACAGCTGGAGAGTGAGTGTCTCCAGACAAAGTGCTGGTTTAGCATTGCTTCCCCGCCCCCCCCGGGTCTACGGAACAGAAGCACCCAGGGGAGGCCGGCGAGAGCACTCCCCGATCCTAGATGAAGGAGCTCGTCACCAGTCAGCCTGACGCAGAGATCGTCATTGTATTAGGACTCATTAGTGCTCATAATTACTGTCAGAAATCCAGCAGGGCGTTCGGAGAGGTAATTATCAAAGATGATAGAGGCAAACCTCCCTGCCTTCACTGAAACAGGAACAGCAGGTGAGCAGGACCCGGCATCAAGCAGGAGCACGCTGGGAAAACTGGGGTCCGTGTGACCCCTGGCTCATTTGGCCGCCAGCTTGATTTCCCTCAGATCAGCAGGTCCCTGTAACTCCACAGTGCTGGACAGAAAGGTGTTTTATCACATTGTCTTTGATACAGGCGGAGGTAACAAATTAATGGCATGGCTACACCACAGCCCACCCACACCGTTACTTCACCTGATAAAAGTGTTTGTAATGCTGGCGGTTGTGTTTTTTTTTGTTTTTTTTTTTTTTAAAGAATGTTATTTTTTGGTCTGATGAAAGCTTTTGTTTTCTGCAAATGCAACTTAATGATGTAAAACCAGGTCAATCCGTGTTATTTTTGTTTCCACGGCTACATTTTGGCTCTCATTACTTTATTCGCTCGCAGCCAGACTTTCCGTGACCTCTGACCTCCCGCGAAGACTGACGATGTGGACACGGCGGCGGTGGAGCCAGTGGCCGGGGACGCATCCTTTACCCGCGACCATCCACTTAATTCACCTTGAGTCGCCTGACAGTGAAAAATATGGCGCTGGCTGGCTGCGGCCCGGCTCAGCAAGGCTGACGCTTTATCGCCTCCTTGTGTACGCTGTGTTCCACTGAGGATCCAGTAATGACCGCCATCCATCAGAGGGGGACACTTTTACTCTGCACAAAAAAAAATATATGTATTAATTATGTCTCTATCCTGCAGGAAGGGGAGAAAGGTCTGGTACGGCCTGCTAGTGCGACTGGAAAGACTGGAGAGGCGGATTGAGATGAACCGTGGTCCGGAGCGAGATGTACCATAGGTAGGAATGCAGACCACAGGCACAAGGACGGTCTGGAGCGAGAAGGACCGCGGCCCCAGGGCTGGTCCGGAGTGAGATGCACACTGGGTGGGAATGATCCAGAGGGAGATGTACTGCAGTGTCAGTGAGCCGTGTGTTTGCCGCTTTGGTCAGTGGCGTCACGGTAAGACCACTGAGCCACCGGGATGGCAGAGTCTCCACAGTTGCCCACGTTGCACCGTGCCGGCGTGACTGGCCAAGGCAGGCAGCTCATGTGGCGGAATCCGAGATTAAGAAACACGATGCTTAACCCAAACTGGGTTTTACAAGACGCCCCCCCGGAGGTGAGGGGGTGAAGGGGATTTATAAAAACATTTATTTTCAGACTAGCTTTCTTGCATGGGGGGGCCACCTTCCATGGTGTAAACTGCGTGAAATCGAAGGCCACCCAGCTTGTCGCCGATAGAGAGCTCAGTCACAGCCCAGCAACCCCCCCTCCTCCCCCACCACCTCGCTAGGAGACCCTCCCCGGGAAACAGTGTGACACCCAGACCCTCTCCCAACTTCCATACCACAGCATGTGCTGTTTTTTTGTTGTTTACACTGGGGACAGAAGGACTGGTAAGAATGGAGTAGGAGACTATGGGGTTTTAAAAAATTTCGCAGATAATTATCGTTGCATTCGTGCCATTAAATTGTGGGGTAATTTGCGCTGTGGGCTAATCTGTTCTTTTTAATCTCTGTCTCTAAAATTGGCTTTGAGACAGGAAGTGAGGGGTGCCTTAGCTGCTGTCTGATGGAGTCGCTCTTATTTGTGCCCGTATGCAATAGATGTTTTTTCTCAGTCCCACAGAATCAAACGGGTCAGCCTCTGCCTTGTTATGGAAGCCTGTTAAACAAAGACTGAAGCATCCGTCAAAAATCAATCAGCGAGCAGGCCTGCCGGGCACACTGCCCCCCCCGCGGCTCGGAGCGGGAGGCCAGCCAAGGCCTCTCAACCAGCCCCCCCTCTTGCTTTGCACTGTTTGGTTTTCTTTTCCTGACTTCCACTTTACCCTCCTTCTTATTAGTAAGTTTTTGCAAACTGAGGCCGGGCTGTTTTGGGACTGCAGTGCTGTGAAGTTCATATTCACTGCGTTCTGCTCTCTTACTCACAGCCGCACTTTGAGTCCGTCTCCACCCTATTTGTTTCATGCTGTTTTTTCTTGATATTCCCCCCCCCCCCGGCCCCCCCGAGCTGAGAACTGGTATCACTGGAGACCTACTCACAAAGTTCTGAACACTTCACCACTGAACAACCCCAAAAAGTGTTGTTTTGATTCAATGGTGTGTCTCTTGCAGTGATGTTTTTTGACATGCTTCACTTTAATATTATTAAACCAGAAGCTTGGCAGGTAAGTATATTCTGAACTGGCACGGACGGAGCGCCGTCCATGGGGGGGGGTCTGCGTGTGTCATCTGGGTGTCCCTCTCAGCAGGACAAGTGGCTTTTGATCTACGATGGAGGAGGTGAATCAGCTGAAAGTTCCTATCAGCACCAGCTAGATGAATAAAACAGCTTTGTGTACAGGAAAGGCACCATGGAGTTAGTTAATATTAATATTAAAATATACATGGAAATAATGTCAGAAAGTCAGCAATATCCATGTATATTTCTTATTTAAATTATTCACAGAAAAAAAGATTAATATAACTGTAATAAACCAGCTGTTTCTTTTAGCTTGTTACATGCAGTATTTAGTTTATGAGCAAAGTTCATTTTACCCTAAAAAGCCTTTTTTGACTGTAGATTATCAATTTCACTGGTCTTATTACCCCCTCCCCCCCCCCAAAAAAAAAAAAAAAAAATTAGTCCTTTTTTGTTTCCTGCAGAAGCAAATTGCCTCTGGCAATTTTAAAAATAGCCGGGCAATTTTCAGGCCATGAAACAATGCAAGAACGTGGAAGTGGCCTCCTGGATCATCGTTCGTTAATTTCAGCGGGAAATGTAGAACGTGGCACTATGTAATTACGGCGCATATTAATGACGCGGGGGCTGGATTCCTGAAGGGCTGATCATTTTGTCAAAAGACGCAGCGAGTTGGAAGACGACGCGATCCCAAACGGAAGAGCCTCACCACTTTCTTCCAGGTTTCCGTTCTGTCACTCCTGGGGGGGCGGGGCGGAGCGGGGTTATTTCAGGAGCAGGTTTAACGAAAAAAAAAATCAAGGGGGAGTGAAAGGATGGCAGGACTCTGCTGTCAGTGTGACGACGCTGAATCCCATCCAACAAAGACCAGGAATTCAACCCTGATCAGTTAGCCGGCTGTTTCCAATAACCGGAGATCAGGACGGCTGGGATTCACACACAGGTGTGCTGACGCTCACGGGGTCAAAGGGCAAAGGTTAAAATGCTGCCTATTTCCCCACAGGCTTGCAGAAGAAATTGCAGGCAGGCGGGAAGCATCGGCACGGATACACAGCAAACCGGAACATGGATATTTGAAATGTGGCAAGTGTTCACCTTCCATAATCTCACCTGAAAAGGACACAGTGGGTGACATGGAAACATTTGGTGGTGTATCTGCTATGGACCACTCTACGGACCGAAAGGTTCTGGGTTCAAGTCCTGTTCAAGTCTGGGAAGAATGCTTTTGCACCTTAGGATAATGGATTTCCTTTGTGAGCAACTAGCTTTAAAAATATATTAAAGTTATGAGGAATATATTTTAACAGCTATAAGCATTTTATGAGAAGTTCTGCTCAAATCATTTCCCGTCCTGATGAGTCTCCACCCCCCTTTCCCTCATGGCAGGTTCTACGCCTCTAAAATGGATATAGACCCCAGAGCAGATCAATAACCTTGCATATAAATGCCCCCATTGGCAGAGTAGTCTTTACCGTTTAATTTAACAATAATGACAATCCCTTTAACCCTCCAAATAAAGGTCCATCTCCCTGAAGAGCGCTGAGACCGGCTTTCCGAGTGTCACCCACCTGCTATGATCCAGCAGCGGCTGAGAACCCGCCGTCCTTCCGAGTCGCAACCACTCGCTCACAAAAGACGGAAAAGTACAAGAGTCATGTGACTGACTGCTTCTCCACGGCCGAGTCCAGTTAAAACGAGGCTTTAAAAATATTGAATAATTTCCTTTTATTACGAAAAACTCACAACCAGCCCACTGTACCTCATCAAAATGGTACCTTGTTAAACCTCAACAGTCCTGTTTGATTGTAAAATGTCAGACACATCCATGCTGCTTTTTCGGACGTGTGTCCCGTTGTCATCGTTCTGAGGGGTAAATAACTGCCGTGTGACTCGGTGATCGTATATAGTGGGTCAGGAGGTCACTGATTTCATGGGGGGAGGTTTTTAATCACCTCTGATCATCTGAGATCGGGGTCGCTTTGTGCTGCACAGCCTGCTGTTCTTTCCTAGGACCCTCTGCACCTCACTAAGCCCCCGGACCCCCACTCTGGCCTGACAGCCTGCAGAGAAGCAGTCCTCCAGCATGCACACATTTAGAGTGTGACTCCATCAGCCGGCAGCGACCAGGGGGAGTGGCGGGGCAGGGGGTGGGGTGGGGGG
>JAODJU010000119.1:22707075-22720763 GCA_026776725.1 Gnathonemus echidnorhynchus | reverse complement strand
CCACCCCCCCCCCCCCCCCCCCCACCAAGAAAACTGATGATCATTTCACTTTCTCCACAACACAGGAAATTTGGGGGCCCTGTGTTGCTGCCAATTGCCCCTATAACGCTAGGCTAGGGGCACCAGCGTGACTGTCGCCCAACACTCAAAATGAGTAATGTGACACATGGACGGCCGTCAGTGACTCTGGTTGGATGGGCAGGAGAGAAAGCCAGTGGGTCGGGTAGATAAATGCCCTCGGGGGGGGGGGGGGGTGGAGAAGTGAAGTCACTAACGGGATCCTCTGTGAAAAGTCTCATTCTGGTTTTGTAATTTTGACTTCACTGCACAGGAATTTATTACTAAGAGAAGTTTGCCTGTGAGTATAAAAACCATGGGATGTGACACACCTCATTTGTGACACCGCTTAAGCGGCGTGACACCATTTACCGTTCCCAGGAAACGAGTCTGTCAGTTATCACCCGCATGCCCTGCTTTGGCTCTGCCTCTTCTCACGGATACGGGCCTGACCCACCAGTCACCTCCTCCATCAGTTGGGGATAGAGCGAGCCAGCGGATGGGCCGGAACGGTATTCAGAGTCAGACGGTGTGTTTGGACAGACAGGAACTGCTCAGGTGAGCACAATGGAGTGCCACCAGAAGAGGATGAGCTCAGTGCCCCCCCATCTCGGCTCCTGACCCTAAAGGCCAATTCATACTTGACTTTTCTGCATGTGCTTTCGGGTGCAGACGAGGGGACGTGATGTAAATTTGCAGATGGCTGCGGTCAATGAGCATGTAGGCCTGATTTTTATGAGTAACGGAAACCTTGCACATCCGAGCACATCAACTGCCCATGTGCAAGATAATTGATTAAGTGTTTCGAGTAGGTGGCAGCATGGAGTATCACAGATCAGCGGTCAACGGCAAGATAGTAGAGGAAGAGTAGATATTGTTGTTGTCGTAGTTATGGTGAGCTGCTGTATGAGGAGGGTCCCCATAGATCAAAATTTTTATACTGACTAGACATTATATACTGAGGTATGTGGTACTTTAAAAAGTAACACTATTCCGGGGTAACTATATCCACCTTTTAAACTGTCTTGCCCAGTCACATTCATACTGTAAATTCTGTATTGGTTTACCAGTAAGTGTGGACTTTTTCAATGAGCCCTGAAGGCTTTCCAGTGAGTGGATGTCAGGAAAGTTCCAGAAACCATAGGCTCCAGTCCAGTTTTGCTGTATTAATCTCACCTAAATGTTGCCTTAATTTGCACTGATGCAGCTTCCTATAAACAGATCATGTTTCAGTCATGGTTCCCTCAGAGTCCGTGGTGCCAGCGGGCGGCCCGACTGTGGCTTTGCTACCCTTGCGTAGCGCTACTGTCCTGTTGTAGAAGGTCCTCCCTCACCCACATCTTAACCCTTTATTTTTTGCAGGATATTTTCCTAAATGGTAGATTCCCAGTTCACAAAGAACAAAACCACCCCCCCACACACACACAGAAAAAAACCTGCTCTCATTCTGTGAGAACTCAGGACACGTGTTCCTGGCAAAGGGCGTAAATTTTGGGCGGTGTGACTGTGTGCCTTGTGCTTTGAAATAGAGGACTTCCAGGAAGGCTAAGGAAGGAGCAATCCTCAGAGCACGGGGATGAGCCCACCCTCCTGGGAACGGTCCAGTCTGCTAGAGGACTCCCACTGCAGTGTAAGCCTTAGAAGCGGGGATTTGATGTGGGGGTCGGGGGGGAAACAATATAAGTAATAAAAATATGGGAGGGAAGCTTTAAGGGAAAATGGCTGAACCGGTTTTATAAGCAACTGTTTCCCACAAGTCTTGTGAAGCTTCAGAGCCATCTACACAGTGCTGTGCCCTGCCCCCACCAGCGTGCCTCTTTAAGGCCAGGCAGGGAGCTGTTGTCCTGCTGTTGTACCTTTGAGTGCAGTACTTAACCTCAGCCGCTCCAGTAAAACGTCCAGCTGTACAAATGGTCAGAGACTCACCTCCCAGCCAGAAGACGTATAACTCCTGCGGTCCTTGTTAACCCCGTGAAACCTTCCGTGTGACATGAGATCTAACCAGGCTTCAGGCTACGTCAGGCCCCGACGGGACTGGGCGGGATGCGGCTCACCCGTGTGAAATCACCGGGCCGGTGACTTGAAAGCGGACGGGGTGCTCCAGCTCCCAGCTGGGACTGATTAGCTGCTTTCCCACTGGCTCACGGCGCTTTGCCAGCTCAGGGAGACGTATTCTTCAAATTCTTTCCACTGGAAAGAAAGGACAGAACAAAGAAGATCTATTTTTCCCTCAACATTCCCTCAATGATAATGTAATAAACCAAGTCTGTACACTTTCAAAGAATTGTCCTTATATTGTCAAGAGAGAAACCTCTAAGTTGTGTTATTTGTGACTGTATCCTATACACACTTATTTAAAGTGAAAAATCCATCGTATATGTAGGATTTCTTTCATAGTCCTAAACAGTACCCTATTAACCCATGATGCAGTGCAGTTTTGCCGCTAAAGTGCATGCTGGCAGGCAGCAGAAGGCGATGCAGCAGATGTATTAAATTGTCCTCATTCCTTGTTGTGCAAAACTCGAGCCAAGGGCTGCACTGCATGTAGTGAGGGCGGGGCCGTATTTTGGGAGGTGTGGCCTGTGATGTCACCGCCTCCCTGCCCTGCCCCATTCTTCTTATACCCTGGAGCTTCAGGAACACTATTGGGGCATTTTGGTATGACCTGTGGTAGTTCAGTTGGTTGGAAAATGATGATAAGCCTTAAATGTGATAGTAAATGATAGTTTATTTTGCATTATGGAAGCTCACTCTGGCACCACAGCACCAGCCCTCCCCCCCGCGGTTCCCCTGGGCCGCCAGGTCCGCATGATGGTGCTGGTGAGTCGCACATCTACAGCGTGGTCCAGGTGACGTCACTGGCCCCCTTTTAGAGATAGAAACAAAACAGCCCCCCCTCCCGGCCATTGTTATTTGCCGAGCGCCTTGTGGAATCAGCGTGCCTTGTGATGACAGCAGAGTGGCCTCTGTTAGAAAGCGTTCCCGGGGGGGATGCTGTAAAGAGGGGGCCACGTTTGTTTCATTAGTCCTGCCAGCAGCTCTTTCCAAAGGAAAACACAGCATGTGCTCGCTGACACGCCGCATTTGAAAGGTCTCTAAGCCGGGAGTGTCGCGCTCAGTTCTTTCCGCAGGAATTCTGCAGGAAGCCAGAGTCTGTCACTGAATTGCTCTTGTCACTGTCAAACCGAAGACCTCAGGTGACATGGGTGCATTGGGGTTTTGGAACGCTGCTGGTTATTAACTCCAAGCCCCGTGCCTTGTGGGGTACTTATCTGGCCTTCAGGTTGCGTGCGTCCGGCATACTGCAGTAATGAAAAAACACGTTCCCTCCGTCACTGTTACACAGCATGACATAATTCCAATCAGCGTTTCCCTCAGGAATAAGTGTCTGGTCCTCACTTTCCTCACCAGTCCAGGGCAAGCAGTCAAAATACCCAGGAAATGTTGATCTTCAATGGGCTTCCAGTCATGTGACGTCTTTGTTTACATATGAATGCTATGGACTTGGTTAGAAATGAGCAGTGTGGCAGGCAGCTGGTCCATGTTCCTGAAACCTAGATGTTATCTTGCATCACCTTCTGAAAGTTCTCTTCAGGTCCACCCCCAACCCCCACGAAGTGGGGAGGATAATTTAATCTTCCCCAGTAGTGGTTTCCAGATGGTGGCCTGGTGTGCACTGTAATGGCCTTCCTGTTCGAGCTTCTCCAGCCGAACCATCCAGGCTTCTCCGAGATGAAGGCCCGGCCTCTGGGCCTTTTAACCGAAGAGCTCCCGACTCACCCAGCGTTTTCTTTGAAACAATTCATATCTGCGTTGAAAGAGTCCGAGGTTTTGGTATGTGGTATCATCAGATGAGTAGGATCTGTGTTGATAATTTGCCTCCTTTGTCCCAGAAGAAAACTCCAGCTTGCCGCTAGACGCCGCAGAAAGTGAAGCCCTAGATGGCAAGAATTTCCCCTAAAAAAAAAAAAAAAAAAACGCCATTATATAGATGCTTTCTTTGCGTGATTTCTCAAGTGCCCGTTCATCTGGAAGCCATTTCCCTCTCTATCCAGTTTCCAACAGGCTGCCGACATAGAACATGAAAGCTCGGAGGTGCTTGCACCCTGTATGTCGAGTAATAAATTATTCACGATCCCATGTGCAAGCTGGCTGCCAAGTGAGATGTGTGTCACTGAGGCTGTGGTGAGTGTCACATGAAAAGATGACGCAGGTGTGCTGGCATCGAAGCATGAAGCTCCTCTGAGTCCTCACTTTACCTCCTACTGATCTCCACAATCTGCTTACACGGTACCTGCAGCACGCAACGTTTTATGTGTGTTCAACAGCCACCACCCACTCGCACGACCTCCCAACAGCATGCCCCCCCCCCACCCCCACTCACTAAGTCCCTGGCCAAGAGAACCTATAAAGAGTTGTACCTTTACCTTCACCCCGGGGGGGGGGGTAGCCGTTTCGAAATTCACACCCTCCTGTACTGTCATGACTGCATCGTGACGACTTCACGACAAACAGGGCGAGTCAGAGTGCAGTTGGCTGAGGGCACCCCAGTGGAGAGGAAACTGACGTCCGGACAGCTTGAGGTCATGTGATCGCGTGGCTTTGCCCCAAGACCCAGTCTTTGAGAGATTTGATTTGGTGAAACTGCATTTTAGCATAATCTCTCATAAATCAAGCCAGACCTGTCACTGGGGGGTGGGGCAGGCCCTAGACTAGAGGGGGCCCAGAATCAAAAATCTACTAAGGGGACCAAACCCTCCCATTCCCATAATATGCCGAGGGGGCCTGAGGTAACATTTTGTCAAGGAGTCCAGAATTTCTAGCAACGCCCCTGCTTATGGCCATCATACAGTGTGTCAAAGCATTTCTGTTCCAAAAAAGGCCTGTCTTCTCGTAAAGCGCCTTTGGTCATCGAGGGCCTGTCACTCCCTACACAAGAGTAAACAAGCGTGTAAACGTTTACCCGGTGGATAAGCAAACTGATACACACGCTTGTGTGTGTGTGTGAGACACTGTGAAAAGAGTTTAAGTCTGAAGCAGGGTTAATTTCAAAGATGGACATGAACTGTGTCACACAGAGCTTCATATGGTTCTTTGTGTCTGGAGCATTTGAAAATACCATCATAGTAAATGTATGAGCATATATGCTTTGACGGCCTTATCCTCGAGGTTTGACTTGGCCGTCAGGGCTGTTGTTTTAGGGTAGGATGTCTGGCTATCGCCTGTCATTCCACTCAGTAAAGGAAGCAACATATTTAAATGGTTATTTCATTGTCTGACAGGAAATTCTGCCTTCTCTACCATGTTGGTGTTAATATAATCCAATAACCTTGTTTTCTTTTTATTCAGAATAACATTTTGCAACATTTGTTGAGTGAGCCCTTGGAGCAACTGTGAGTGTCATACCAAAGCAGGCATACGGTGACTGGATAATCCATGTCAGGGAGGACACCTTGAGCTACTTCAGGTTTTACAGACTACTTTAAAACTGAAAGTCTCCTGTGCTGGGATAAATAGTTCAGTTCTTGTGCTTTTACTGGTTTGTTTCATTGATTGAAATACATATGCAGCTGTTTCACATTAACATTAGTGGCACTTGCATGATTATAGGAAACTGACCAATCGGCACATGGCAAGAACTTGGTGCTTAAGTGAAATTCAGGCCCTATTAATTAAAATTGTAGTTTACAAATCCTGGAATCCCGGAAAAAGGCTTTGATTCCAGAATGAGTTTGGTGTGGTAGGTTCCAGCGGCGTGAAAGCACCCAGTCATAGAAGACATGAAGAGCCACAGCCGCTGCAGCTAAGCTTCATTATTGCCGTGATCACGCTGTAATCCACTTTGGGCTTTACCTACACAGCTGTACACAGCCCCGCTCACAGTCCAACAGCAGGTCTCCTTAAGGGATTTAAAAGGAGAACCTTTTGTTTTCAAGTCTGGTTCCTCCACCACAAATCCAACTTCTGGCACGAGCAATGTACCCCCCAGCCCAGCAGGGGCCTGTGGGCCATCATCACGCGTTGCGTTTCCATGGCGACGCCATAAGGAGCAGGGATGATGATGATGTGTCCCTTGGGGGGGGGGGGGACTAAAAACGGAAAAGGCAAAAAAACACTTCAGTAAACAAAACAGGGGGCTGTTTGCTGGCTGGGGGGGTGGGGTGGTACAGCTGTTTGAAATTAAGGCATCTCACTAGAACCTTCCAAGGAACAACATGACTCTGTGGTCCTGCTGAAGTGAAGACACAGAATGACGAACTGTGCCCGTCACTGACCTCAGCAGGTCACATGCTGCACGGAGACACAGTCTGTATATGATAATTAAAGACATCCCTCGGACTGATGGTTCTGATTATCAATTAGAGGCGCTATTCACCCCCTCGGTACTTCGCGGTAATGACTTACCTATGAACATCAGCAGGAAGGCGCAGGATGCGGGGGCGTCTCTGCCGTGAAATGCACCACGTCGTGGAGGGGGTGACTCCTGGCAAGTGCAACAGTCAGGGCTAAAGCGGCCTTGTATTGGTATTAGTGTGTGCATGCACAGGTTTGTGTGTGTGTGTGTGTGTGTGTGTGTGCATGCACAGGTTTGTGTGTGTGTGTGTGTGTACATTAGGTTTAAATTACATTGTTCGGACCAAATGTCTCTCACAATGTAATAAAGAACTGATTTTTTTAATGTTGTCGGGACCATTTTTTGGGTCCCCACATAGATTTGTGAATGCAATCAAAAAAGTAAAAATGCCAAAAGTCTCGTATTTTGTTTGCTTACTTATGGATATGGCTAGGGCTGGGTAGGGGTTAAGGTCGTCATGTTGGGATTAGAGTTTTCCCCAGAGAAATGAATGAAGAGTCCCCACAAAGATATAATTACAAACATGTATGTTTGTGTGTGTGTGTGAAAGATAGAGAGAGAGAGAGCACATCTGTGTGTGCATATATGTGTGAGTGTGTCTCACTGTGTGTGACTGTCTCTGTGTGTTTGTGAATATGTGGGGTTGCTTGTGTGTCCGTGTATATGAATGTATATTTGCATAAGTTTGTTTTAAACTGGGTTTGACTTTGTGCTGCAGCATGAGTAGCTGTTATAGAAACCATGTAGTAGGGGTGTGGACTCACCGTGTGGACATTACGGTGGAGGTGGCAGGAACTGGCAGACGCCTGGACCAGCCACCCTAGTCGCAGCGGCTGATTTCCAACCTCCTGGTGTTTTTCAGCCCCATTGTATCCTGGCCCGGGGGGGGGGGGTAGCGAAGGTGTGTTTATTACACTGCTTATTCTGGAGCATTTAGGATGTGAGATGTGAGTTTGCGATGATGGCACCATGTCCTCGTTTCTGAGATGTCGCTTTTCCACTGAATTTACAGTTCCAGTGCCCTGGCTCCACATCGCCGGTCATCCGAACAGAGCCTATACGGAGTTCAGGTACTCTCGTGGATGGATTAGTTCCTGAGCAGGGTCCTGGCTCTTTTCCCCAAACACTGAGGGGAAGCAGTCTGCACCGTGAATAAAACAGCTGGGGGGGGGGGGGGGGGGGAAAAAAGGCAACCCCCCCCCCCCCAGGCCAGGATACAATGGGCCTGAAAAACACCAGGAGGTTGGATTGGAGTGGCTGGTCCAGGTGTCTGCCAGTACCTGCCACCTCCACCGTAATGTCCGCACGGTGAGTCCACACCCCTACTACATGGTTACTAAAACAGCTACTCATGCTGGAACAGGTATCAACATCACTACTGTTTGTGTTCTTTTGTCTTGAAAAGCCGAGATAGGGACATTAAAAATAGTACTGAACAAAATGTATGCACCCCAAGAGGAAGTTATTTTTCAGTAGGGGCGGGGGGAAGGGTGTGAACGAGGCTTTTTCTACATAATGGCAGCTATTCATCAAAAGTCTCCCCCCCTTAAAAGCTTCAGTCGACCCCGGCTGTGAATGGGGTTGCCGCTGACCTCTTCGCGGTGGTCTATTAGAGTGTGGGTGTTAAACAGGGGGCTTTGAACTCCACACCCCCCGGTGTCGAAGGGTGTGTCCAAACCACCATAAATAACAGTCCCCATGGCCAGGCCTCTTTCCTTCAGTCATTCCTCAGCTTCTGGAACATTCTCTCCATCATCATTTCCCCATTGCCAACCTGCCTGCCTTCATGCCTCCCCAGTATCCGGTCAATTTGTGACCGACAGACACGACCTGAGCATTAACTAATCCCTAACACCCCTTCTTCCTGTTGCCGATTACTAACATCCTATTTTTTCAGTACTCAGACTTGATTTTTTGCATGATGAGGTCAATGCAAAATGTGCTTTCACTGCAATGCACATTAAGCCACACATCACTCCTGTCATTACCTGTGGCTGCGACATTAGTTCGTTCCATTATCTGTGGTCTCTCTCTCTTGACTGGACCCAATTAGCGCCCTTATTGTTCATCTGCAGATGACCCTCTTTTGACACAGATAATAGAAGCTAGAGAGGAAACGGAAGTCATCGCTTTGTGGTCCAAACCACATCAGAGAAGCGCGGATTGCTGCCTGAGCCCTCTGGTGCTTTCAGGCGTCTCCGAGGACCACGTCAGCTCTTGCGGGAAATCGCCTGGCGCTCAGGCAACCTCACTTTTGATGTTTTTATGAGACTGTCCAGTCCTAGCTGTTTCCTTCCAGGTTGTGTTTCTCATTTATTGAAACGGGGATGCCCATAATCTGTCTGTCTCTGCAAACCAAGCCCATTCCCCGTTCGAGTGTCGTCTGGGCCTCACAGCTACGGCGTGGATGTCAGAAAAGGGCCATATTCACGTGTGTTAGGAAAGTATCGGCTTTCAGATGTGAGATCCTGGGATTTTTGCCCGTCGGACGGGAACAAGGGCTCTCTTCTTGCACCGGTTAGTGCCTCCTCTGGCCCACGTATGCCAGGGGTCCTGGAGTCCCTCACAACTTCAAAAGCCGTAACCTGAGCCCCTCGGCCGCCTGACAATAAATCAAATAAACCATATGAGGGGGCAAGGCAGGCAACAACAGAGGCAGAGGAAAGAAGAGAGCTGCATCTGGAGTAGGGAAAAGCGAAGGGTGGGTTTTAAAGGCGCAGAATCTGATTTCAGGCCTCAGCTGGAGAACGGCGGCTGCTGGGTCCCACCATTGGGGGCACAGTGGTGCATGCTGGGATGTGCGTCATGATATATCGGTGCTGCCGCGCGGTCCAAGCACATGACGGCTCAGCGTGGGCTAAAAGGGGGGTACGCCTCCCATGGACATTACCAGGGAATGCGAGGCATCTGTCTCCATGGATACGGCACAGCATACACATGGTGGCTGCTCTTTCCTTCTGATCTACCAGTTACATAACGGTTAAGGGGCTAGCTGCGTGTTCTGGCCAATGCAGGATGAATTGTTTGGTCTCTTGTTATATTCCAGCAAGCTGACGGAGACAAAAACAAAGTCACGTCGCGGGGGGTCACTTAGAAGTCACAGATATAAAAAAAAATAATAAAATGTGCGTTTTCATTTCAATTGTGTAAAGCCTACATTGTTCTCTTTAAAGTTCACATCTTTCGTCGGTGACTTAATCAGGGGCTGTACAATGTGCGCAGTGGGGTGGGGGGGGGAGTTGACAGTGTTTGGTGGCCACACCCAGGACTTTTACGAGCGAGTGGCTGTGTGGGGATCGAGCTGGAGTCTTTTCATGCCAGGGCCTCTGGGTCGCTTGGAGTGAGCTGGGAATGACCACGTTCCCCACTTCTTCCGTCACGATGGACGTCTCCGGTTGATGTAACGAGAAGCCTGACTCCCCCCCCACCCCGGCTCTTCCCTGTCTTCCCCTCTCCAGGACGACATAAGGAATGTGTTTGTTTAGCTAGGCCGCAGGATGCTTGCTCAGGCCTCCCACTCTGATGCAATCCCAGCAGCCCCGGGTTGCTAGCCCATGTGACCCCCGTCAACCGATCAGCTGCCACTTTTATCCACAGTTTGCATTGTGTTTCCTCCTCCTAGGCTGGGCACCTTTTCTGAAGCAGCCTACATTACCAGTTCAGTGGTGTTTGTTCATACTCAGCCACTCTGGTTCTGTTTCTGGTCCAGCGTTTAAACGACCGCCATGATGCTGATCAGCTGGGCCAGACAGCGAGAGGATGCTCTCAACATGATGGTGCATAATGGCCACAAACTGTGCGTCCAATTCCTGTGATCCGTCACCGCGTCGCAAATGCAATCACACCATAAACATAACGATCATAATCCAATCAGACAATGGGATGGATCGATGGAAATCCGCTTGGTATTTTCACCATTTATTCACCCGATTCAATCAGACTCCTGGAAAATATCATATGACCCAAGCATACAGGCGGGGGGGGGGGAGAGGAAGGGTTTGTGGGAAATCAGATTTAGCTGGGAGATGGAATGGCCCAGATTCACAAGTGCCCAGAGAGTAGAGAACAGAAACAAAAGGAAAAACGTCGTGAGGTGCCCCCCTGCCGGCCTGGGGGGGGGCTCCCATAGCCATGCTGGGACACAGGGCGTGCGGGGATGCCAGCCGCGCTGTCCCAGGGGGCCCCACAGGAAGTATCAGTGAGCGCTGGGGCTGATTGCCACGGTGACGTCCTGAGGTCTTCCGACTCCACAGCGAGACTTTTCCAGAACGTGTTTAGCAGCACAAGGTAACCTTGTCTGCGGCTCAACAGATTGGCCATCTGCTAAATGAATGTTCCTGTGTCTAAAGCAAGTGATTCAACATGCTAGGGGGAAAAGTGACCCCCCCCCAGAAAATTCAAGCTTCTTTTTAATGGGCTTCCCGAGCCCCTGTTTATGAATGACTTAATGGCAACCTGGAGGCCCAGACCTTGTGAGAGCATGGGCTTGCTCACCATGCTGTCATCACATACGCCGCCGTGCACACAAACAAAAATTTGGTCTGGATTTCCACTTTTTGGACCTGATCTATCCACCTCTGCCTAAAGGTCCATCAGTGAGGTCCTGACTCAGACCCATAATATTTCAGTGAAAACCACGGGTGGTTCTGCTATCAGACTGAGTGCCTCGCACAGCGTAGGGCGGCAGAGCCACAGAGTGGGGGGATATAGTCTGCAGCTGGGGATTTAACCTGTGCCTGAGAGCCAGTTCCAGACATGCCGGCAAAATCTCACTGGTCTTTAAGGTTGCTGGGAAAGAGGTGGCGGGGGGTGTGAGTGTTTGGGGGGGGGTGGGGTAATTGGTTCCTCATGTCAAGCTGCTCTTAGTTTGATGTTAAATAATGGGGCCTTTTTTGTTCAAAATGATGGCTTTTCCATTTGAACTGATGGAGGGGGGAGCAGTGAATTCTGGGAGTTCCCATCACTGTTCCACGTTCCTCTATGGGTGCAAAGTTTTCCACTGGCTGCAGAACGATGGCGTTTGGGGGATTTGGGAAGGCTCAGTGTGGTCGCACTCTCTGCCGCTTCCAGTGTGTCTGCTTGTTTCTGAGAGAAAGGGTGCGGGGGGAGAGCCACGTCCCGGAGCCACATCGCATAAACGGCGTGGCTGCAGGGTGTTTATGAAAGAGTTAAACACGGCATATCTCACAAATCTGTCATCGCAGACACTCAAAAAAGGCCACCACCTTACTCACTGGGAGGACTTATCAGGAGTACTTATTAGGAATATTAACTGGTAGCAGTAGCGCTTACTGCTGGTAATCGCAGGTACTACTCACTAGTAATATTTAGTGGGAGAACTTATTGGAAGCACTCACTAGGAGTACTGACTGGTAGGAGTAGCACTCACAGGTAGTTACAATAGTCACTGCTTATTAGTCATACACACTGGCTGTATTTATTGGTAAATACAACTGACAATATTATGGTATATACTTTATATACTGTTACTCAGGACTTAGGATGAGTTTTTTGTTGTGCCTGTGCACTTTGCACTTTACTGTTTGTCCTGTCCTGTCATGTCTTGTCGTGTCTTGTCTGCGCATGGTACAGTGAGAAACGTAATTTTGATTCCTTTGTATGTCTAGTGCATGAGAAGGAATTGACAATAAAGCTGACTTTGACTTGTAAGGATAACTGGTATTACTCACAGGTAGTCACTCTGTTTTACCTGGGTTTCAGATATCCCCAAACAGTGCAGTCACAGAGGGGATTTCACCATTGCGCTCACTTGCTCTGTTCTCTGTGAAATGGACCGTAAACTGCTGATGTATAAAATTGCCCCTCCCTCTATCAATCCCGTATGATTGTCTGTGAGCATTAATCAGAACATGTGATGCAACTGTTTTTGTGTCCACCCATTCAAATATGCTTAAGACTGGGATATTTTCAATAACTTGTTCCATTTGCTGGAATCCGTTAAGATTTCATCTGAAACGTAGCCTCCTGAGACCTAGCAATTCATTCTTACCCTCTGCATTATGTTGTTAGTCATATCTCTCATACTATAGATGTAAGTCTGTTTGATAGATCGAGAGATACTTTATTAATCCCTGGAAGTAAATTATGGAGAAACGACACCAGAGCTGTACTTCAGGTTAAGCAGCCTATGTGTGGGGGTGTGACTATACAGACTTCCTCTTCATGCCAAATCAAAATTTTAATCAATATTAAAAAACTCTCATCAAGATATGCATGATTAATTTTTTTCAGAAACGACATACTCTTTTTTGGGATTATGCAGGACTCATCAGTTTGATGTTAATACCCCCAGGCCCATATTTATTAAACAAAAGAACCTCTCTGATGGCGCATTTGATGCGTGGGGGGAAAAACAATCAATAAAAAAAATGCGACTTCCCGAACAAACACATGTCTGCTCTTTCTGGAGTCCTGTGTCATCGGGTTCTGGAACAATCACCTTCCATTCCTGCGAACAGGTTTTGCAGGACGTGCAGCATGTGTGTGGCGGAATGGGGCAGCGGCAGGGACAGAGAGGAAGAGCAGAGCATATCGCCGCTGTCCTGCGTCACAGCTGCAGTTGTAAACTTCCACACGAACCTCGAGGACCCCGTGGTGACGTAGGGCAGAGTTGTAATCCTACCCCCCCCCCTGCGCACTGGAACCATTGGAGCGTGCCACCCCGTGCAAAGCGCCTGCACGGTCAACACCGACCACGCACACAGGGACTGCGTTATCTTATCTGCGTACCGGCCGCTGGGAGCGTGAGGTCACCGCCGGCCATGCTTGAGATGCGGCCAGACATGCCGGCAGTCGGACACCGCGGCACGACGGCGGAGGACACACAGGTCAGCTGACATTCTTCCAAATGTAGTCTTCTGGTCGTGTATGTCCAAGTTCATCGATGCACCATCCGGTTGTCTCCCTCCCCTTCCCCTGACTACTCCAGCCTCCCCCCCACCCTTCCCAGTCCCTCTCTGCACCCTTTTCTCCCTCTCCCCTGCTCTCTCCTCCCCTCCTATCACTGACCTTTCCCTATATCTGGACTGTATCCCCCACACGCCCTTCCCGCCGTTCTTGCCAGGGCCCTCTTTGACTTTCCCCTCTCCGTAATGTCCGAACCTCTGGCCGGGCCCCGGCATTCCTCGTTCCGCCGTGTCCCCTGCTGTCACTGCCATGCTCCGCCCCCTGCATTACTCAGCGGTCCCTCACACTGTCCAACCTGAACCGAGCGCCCTTGCGTGTTGATTCACATGCACACTGACGCTCGTCTCTT
>JAODJU010000119.1:22662000-22677811 GCA_026776725.1 Gnathonemus echidnorhynchus | reverse complement strand
GGTTGCCCCCCCCCCCCCCCGGTAACCTCCTGAAGCCCCCCAGCCCCCGGCGGTAAGCTGTCGAAGGCTCAGTTGTCGTTCCCACTTAGCTTTGCCTTTCGACAGCGTGGTGCCCCTTCAATCTGTGGCCATCGCGTTCTGAATGCTGAGCAGATCCTGGTTCATCCTGGTTCACTGAAACGCTTCAGGTGCAGCCCCTTGCTCTCGGGACCCTTAGCGATGACCTCGGCCTTCAAACACACACTCTTATTATCCTCTGTGCTTATCTGTCTGTTCTCCCTTGTTTTGAAATACTTTCTGGTTGGCAACACCGGAAAAAAAAATTTGTGCTGCAAACTGCCGTTCTTAATCACCTTGTCTCCTAATCCCTAAATGGGTGATAATCTCTTAAAAAGATTAATTTGACACATTGTCTCAACCATTAGCATTTCTGTGTAAATTGATTGACTGGTTGGTCGTTGTCAAACTTAGCACGTTCCCAAATTTCCCAGAATTATATGGCATCCCTCTGAGTCAGAATCACCATGACCTTCCTCCCATTCCTGTCGGAGATTAAATATTGTTTGGGAATGAATCTAAAAATGTGCCTTCTCTAGCTGTGAATCTTAAAAAGTCACGGCCACGGTGAAGTGTACATGGTTACAAATGTATCAGAAATTAAGTCAGTGTTTTGGCTGGTTTTAAATTGAAGATGGATGTTAGACTTCAAACAGGGTGGAAGCCTGGGGTCTGCACTATGAAGCGGGGTTACTGGCTTATCGGGGTAAGTTGTCGGATTTAAGGTAGTCTGGGCAAAATGTAAGTGAATGAATATGAAGTCCATTTAAACTGTGGTACCTTAAATCCGACAAGTTACCCCGATAAGCCAGTAACCCTGCTGTTTCACACTGTTAGGACAGCTTCCCCCTGAACAGGAAGCTGTGTGTGGCACCATCAGCATGAGGCAAACTCTGACTCAGTACAAAAACACGAGACAGGGCCCAGTGTAAACTTTAACCCACAATATAATTGTAAATTACACATCTGCCGGTCGCCGTGGCATTGTGACGCTTCGCACGGATGTAGGGTTTCACCACAAATCGCCATATCAGTCTACAGAAACCTCCATCTGTCCGTGAAATCAGATTAAACTCCGAGGTCTGAATGTGCTCATTTTCTCCCCTCTCTCAATGCAAGAATAGTGTGATTATAAATTAAATAAATGCCCTGGAAGCCTTTCAGCATTACCACTCTGAAGCCAATGAGAAGCTGTGAAGCTTATTGGTTGATGAGAGAGCAGGGCCTTGTTCGTTGATGGAGACTGTGTCCAGTTAGAAAAGATACCATGACATTTATGCTAACCTATCAAGTAATGGGGAAATTAGTGTCTGTTATATCTAATCTTGCCTGTCATATAAATCACACGTAATGTAGTCTATTGTCTTGTGTAGTATTTCCCAATCTGGTCCTCAGGGACCCACATGTTTTTGCTCCCTCCGAGCTCCCTGCCAGACAGTCCAAGTGTTTGCACCCTCCCAGTTCTCAAAAATGTGGACTGTTTGTGGGTCCCCGAGGGCCGGATTGGGAAACACTGGTCTAGTGTAGTGAACCATATAAATGTTTGGTTGGAAGCTGAGATCTAGATCTTCCACCAAACTGCAGCGTCAAGCTAATAGAGATGATTCAGTGAAGATACAATGTGGTGTGACATGATTTAACTATGTATAAATTCTTATTCAATAGTGAGCGAGCGTAGGGTAATTCACTGTTGACATTGCAGAGTGGTGTGCTTACAGTGTGCTTTATGATGCCTCTCTGGCTTATGTACTGGTCACAGTGTGACGGTTACACCCAGAAGGATACGGTTCCCTCGATGGGTGAAAAATCACGGGGCCTCTCTGGTTGGGTAACGGCGAGACAGCTTGGAAAAGGCACTGCAATATGCAGTGCGTAAACTACCCCCGGGGAATGGTGCCTCCTTCAGCCAGCGTTTAAAGGCGCCAATGCTGTGCTAAGGTGACGTCACCGAACATTAGCTAATGGTGTGGACCCCCATAATGCCACCAGTCTTGTTTAGGTAATGAGACCTTTGCGTGTGGTTGTGTACTGCTTGATGTGATTTTTCCATGTAGTCATGGCGACTAATGACCAGCCGGACCCACCCCCTCGTGTTTCTGTCAGCAGCCTGTATGTGTGGTTTTGGCCCGTGTCCTGTCAAAGTGCGAGTGCGCCTCTTTAAAGAGCCGTGCTTCACGCAACAGAGGCACTCTGTTCTTAGTCACTCGGGCATTCAGGTCCTGCGGGGGTTGCGTGTGGCGACGTGACATTGCCACCCCCCCCGGCATGATTTTGTGGCCTAGAGCGAAGCCCGCCTTTTTGACTGCACGCCTATCTGCGGACAGCAGGCTCGAGGAAACCGAAAAATCAGGATCATTAGCAAAGCAAACGGCTTCCCTGAGCTTGACAATTGTCTGAGAAAATTAAATTCAATTTTATAAGACAGGGACGTCTGAAACACTGTCACAAACAAACCTTCCGCTCGTTGTCTTTGGAAAACGTCCCCAGAAAAAGACACTGTTGAGCGCTATGCTGGAAAGGGACTGAGTGGGATTTATCTAACTCCAGAGAGTCTTTCCATAGCTGTCCAGTGAGGTAAACAGGGCCTGGAACAGCTGGCTCAGCTGAAGGAGAGCGGGGCCCTCAAAGTCTGCCTCTTCTCTCACAGAAGGACATCTGTAGCTAAAATGACTTTTGCCCTGTTTCCTGACACGGAGACGCACGTACCAGGCTGATAAACGCTATGAAAGTGAGGCTGGCAGGGCCTTTGGATGACCTTCGCTCGGTCTCTAATTAGCTTCACAAACCATGTAATATTAAAGCTGTTGTCCGGGGGGGGGGGGGGGGGGGGGGATTGTGATGCTCAAAGACGCCCCCCGCCTTCTGTAAATGTCAGGATTTATTATTATTTTCAGTGGTTTCAGCCTCTGACACTCTGCATTGTAGCCACACAATCATGTTGGCCGAGGCAGTCTCCACCTCGGGGTTAGGTGACTGACTCCATGTTGTATTCTCCTCTCCTCTCCTTTTAGGCGCATTCATTATATGTTGGACCCCCGGTTTGGTTCTGCTCCTCCTGGACGTCTTCTGCAGCGAGTGCAACGTCCTGAGCTTCGAGAAGTTCTTCCTGCTACTGGCAGAGTTCAACTCGGCCATGAACCCCATCATCTACTCCTACCGAGACAAGGAGATGAGCGCCACCTTCAGACAGATCCTCTGCTGCCAGCGGCAGGAGAACGTCAACGGCACCGCGGAGGGCTCCGACCGCTCCGCCTCCTCCATCAACCACACGGTGCTGAGTGGACCGCACAACAACGAGCACTCGGTGGTGTGAGCGCCCGGAGGGCGTGCGGGCGGCTGCACGGGCCCAGGAAGAGAGGGGAGCTGGTGAGGATGTCATTGCCGGGGTGGTATGAAGGAGACGTGTCCCGCTCTTTCGGAGAGCGAAAATGGAGCCAGCTGGGACGGCACCAGTAAGCTGTTAGCTGCGTGTTTCTCGCCTGTGCTGTTTGTTCCGCTTTTGTCTGTTTTTAACAGTGCTGTGGCATTTCCCACTGAAGGACTAACGTACAATATGAAGGAAACCTTGGGAAAACTGGCTGGCATTTTGCCGTCCTCCGCGGTCACCCAGATGCAGGGCTGCCTTCCTGCTGTCACATAGCCCCTCCCGTGTGGGACGCACGAGGTCCATGGCCAGCCCACCCCCCAGGGCCGGCGTTATACACCGCAGTCTACGCGGGACTCCCAACTCTCACCGAAATCGCACTGCGTTTTTTTGTCAGGTAACAGGACCAAGTGTAGAAACTTATGTACCATAACGTTTTACTCGTCTTAAAGCTTTGTTAATGAAATAGCGTTGATAAATATTCATCCCACTAAGATCAGAGATCCTGTGAGCGAGCGGCGTTTGGGTCCCCCCCATCAGCATGTATGGGTGGATCTCTCTCTTAAAAGAAAGCTGATACCTTCTTTCTTACATACACCTCCATATCTGACATTAAAGTATGTTTATTTTTTTTCCAACTTCACTAAAAATGTAATGATGTAATTTGAGGTTGCGCTTGAGACCAAAAAATATCAATCTGTGTTGTACTTCCTATATCCACTTATGTATGTATGTATGTATATAAAATATATATCTTCAAAGTTGTCACTTAATCATAAAAGGAAATCTTGATGTTTGCTTTTAAAAGGATCGTCCCCCTTCTCCATAGCAGCAAAGCAATCCTTTTTTGGGTGACACCATGTAAACTGCTGTTATTGACCTCAGCTGACCACTTTAAGCAGATGTATGATTTGCACAACACCATGTGGGAAATTGCTAAAAATGTTGCGTAAACCTTCTGTTTTTTTAAGACGCATTTCAGCAAACGGAAGAATCACAGCCATTGGTCACCTGGGTCAGGGTGTCTACTCCACCACAAATAATTTTTTCTCCATACTCTCAAAATAAATTCAACACAGATAATAAGGTGGCCTGCTGTCTGGGGTCTTTAGCGAAGACATTTTAATAAAGGCCTCTGAAATGGTTGTCTGCAGGAAACTTCTATTCTGAACTGACCAAAATGAAATAAACTAGATGTTTTTAAAATTTATTTTCTCCTGAAATCATTGGCCTGAGCTCCTCCCGTTACCTGCTGCTGACCGGGTGTGATTAAGCTGTTGTGGTAAATCAAAAGCACAGTGCCCTTTAAGACAAGGACTCCCTTCAGCAGTGCACCCCTGAGTACAGATACCAGGATTTCAGTCCAAGCGTCAGAACAGCAGATACGAGGCGACGGTGTTTCTCAGTGAAGCCTGTCTCCCACCATCTGGGGGGTGGGGCTGTTAGACTTTCTGCCGCACCGGTTCTCAAAACACCCATCCATGATATTTTTTTAACAGTGCTGGGCCTGATGCTGAAATCCGGGTCTGCATTTTCAGTGCCAGGCGGTGTTAGCTGCCAGCCGGGCGGTCAGCCTTTGTGCCTATGTGGCAGAGTTAAATTGTTATGTGGAAAAAACCAGGGCCGTGCCCACCCATGACCTGCACCTCTCCGACCCCCCCCACGGACAGATTGATGGCCCGGGCTTCCTCCATACCGCCCCAGCCACACAGGAAACGCCCTCGTTCAGGGCTCTCTCCGTGTGCTGAGCGAAAGGGATGCCACATTGTTGGGGGACAGAGCCACAGTGGGGGCACAGAGCTGACAGGGCGGAGTGTGGAGACGGCTGGTATGTATGGGGGGGGGTCGTACAAAACAGGTTTTGTATTTTTGAGGGAGTCAGGAAATGGCTGATGTGTGTGGAACACTGGATGTGATTCCTGTCTGGACCCCAGGCCTGGTTCTTAAATTTCAGCCGCAGGGACCATCGTTTTTTCATGCCGCACTTCTGGAGTGAGCGCCAGGCTGTGACCGGGGCAGCGTCACTGTGGCTGGCGTCAGTCCCCAATGGCTCACGATGACATCACTGTGCTGGCCGCCACGTGATCTGCATCTGAGAGCCAGTCAGATGCCTGCAAGTATGGGTGTCTGTTTTGAATCCTTTTCCTGAATTCTGGCCTCTCTTCAGAACCCCCCTTCCCAAATCACAGTATCTGACCGTGAATCCAGGACCACATGGCCCAGTTGGCTGTCCTGTACCCAGACGCTCTTGGGCTGCGGGGTGATGCTCTGAGCTGGATGGGAGACACTGCACGGCCTGACATTTTAGGACTAATGGGATTTCGAAAACTGGCAGAACTCCCTGCCAGTGACGGCAGCTTTGATACCTTTCACATGACATCATCTCACAGGCACGGTCTACCTCGAAGTCCACTGTGACCGGTGTCCCGCCGGAGCCCCCTCTCCTTGCCCAGTCACATACTCTGTGAAGTACATAGAGGGGAAAGCCTTTCACACAGAACGTGCCAACAGGTTGGACCCTCCTGTTCTCACATCTGGAAGGAGGAGAGAAAAGAGGGGATGGGGTTGATATAAATTGTGGAGACTCTGCAGGGTCGCGCCAAGTTGAAGGTTTGCACTGCGATCACGCAGTTCTCGTTTAACCTCCTTCCGCTCTCCATCGTCACCCCCCCAGAAATTCAGTGCCATGTTCTGATGGGCCCCGGGCTTGGCATCGGCACGTGGGTCCCATGCCGGCTCGTCACCTGCAGCTGCGGCCTTGTCACCGGGGAGCCAGAGTGCGCTGAATGTGTGCCTTTGTCCTCTCCGCATTTGGGCTCTCACGGAGAGGCACAGGGCCGATTGCGTCATGTGGCTTGGCAAGGAGACACATCTGGCCCCTGGTGGAGGCAAAATGAAACAGCTGGTCGGCGCACAGGGTGGGGGTCAGGACGGGGGGGGTGGGGAGTTTACGAAGCTGTTTCCCAATGCAACCAAGGAGGCAACTGACAAATCCTGACAAAGACACAGGAGGAGGAGCTTTCGCCTGGATTCCCAACATCCCAACACGGTTTGTACAACATGGAAAGTTAAGCTGAGAAAATCCAACTTGTACAACATGGAAAGTTAAGCTGAGAAAGTCCAACTCAAGTAACATCAAGGCGTCTATGGATCACAAAATCTGCAGTGAGATCGACAGGAAAAGAGCAGCAGAAGTGATTTTTTTTCCTGAATTTTATTAAAACTGATGAAACAGTGCCACCTACCTCACAAAATGATATTGCAACTTAATCTGTATCATCTACACGGCAGCTGTAAAGTTAGTTTATGGAGTGTAAATAATCATGACATAATGCATACAAATATGACAAAGTTAGTGTGATCTCTCAGCCATTCAATCCACATAATAATCTGCATTTTAAGCACAAAATCTTAGACTGCACACAAAATCCAGACAATTTGTCAAATACTTGAATCAAAATTAATAATAACAAAGAAGGAATCAAAGGGCCGGCATATTTTCAGACGTTTTCATCCTAGAGGTAACATTTTCTCCCAGTACCTCATCATTGCTTCGCTCACAGTAGCTGGTGATACTTCTCAGAGAAGATGCGAGTTGCAGAAAGGCAGCGTTCAAAACCAGAATTGGGACCAGCACGGCCATCGTTGCCCAGAGGCATCCGCACAGGGCACAATCGCCGGAAAAAAAACGGCTGACACAAACTGGTTGGGTATTTTCAGGTACTGCAGAAACAGGCCTTTCGGTAATTATATTTAACCATAACCTTTAAAAAAGCACATTTAAATATCACAAACTGACTACCTGTGATACAAAGCTGCTGGAATGGTAGCCCGCATGGTTACTTTACGGTTTGACTCAGTTTACACTCCATCAGGCATTTGAGATACAAGCCGAACACGTCTAAACAAACAGGGAAGTCTGCCATTTCCTTGCCTGCTCTCTTTAACCCCGAGGAGGGACTCTACAACATTACTCTGTGTGTCGAGTTCCTGGTGTATCTGGATGCATTTGTGTGATATAGCCAAAAATAATGCAATAACAATGATAAAAACATTACATGATTAGCTGGAAGAGCAATAAAAAAAAAACAATGTCAAAACACAACATATAAAAATATTAAAAGTGATAATGTACCACTGTGGAATATGCTGTATCCTGTATAGACGGTGACATGTTTGCAATGAAATGCAGCCCTAAATACAGATGGGGGTGTAAGTGCCTGCCCATCATATCCTCGGGGTTTGATCTTCATTACTCCCAGGTGCCCTGCTTTGAAGAGGGCAGCGGGCGGCTGAAGCTGTCTGAAAGGCATTCAGGGAGCTGTGTGCGCGGTATAGTGGCGCTCATTAAGCTTATCTGCCATCAGAAACGGGGAAAACATCGACGTCGATCAGCTAATACATGGGTGTGTTTTTAAAATGGCAAAGACCCTTCAAATCGTTAACCGTTCCCGCTAGACAAGAAAAGCAGTCATCTATTTTGAACAGAAAGTGCAGTCCAGTCGATTCTAAAATGGATCTTAAATGTTTATCTTGTCCGTTTTGGGCTCGGACGGCATCTCCTAGAGATGGTGGAGGAGAAGGAGAGGTTATCCCCAACTGGAATAGTCATTTCTGCACAGACTGTAGTTAATCAGGTGGAAATGAGCTGTTTTGGGGGGAGTCTTGCATATGGACTTAGGACCACCCACGTCTCCAAAGGGAGCCTGCGGAGGTTTATTCGAGCGAATGCATTTGACATCTTCTCTTGGTGCATCCAGCTGATCGTCATCTCAGCTGTAGGACCTACTGTCGTCAAGATGGGCCAAAGGATCCCATCAGGAAATGATCCCAGACCCTCTGCTGGCCCACTGGCTGCTGTCTCCCAGGGGATGTCAGGGGTCAGGGTAGGGAGGCGTGCAGCATCTGACTGTGCATCCGCTCCAGGATGCGGTGGATGCTGGGGAAGCCGGGCCTGTCCGAGGGGTGGCTGCTCCAGCAGAGGCGCATGAGGCTGTACAGCTCCAGTGGGCAGCCATCAGGACAGCCCAGCACATTTCCATCCCTCACGTAGTAGATGACCTCCTCATGCGCCATGCCGTAGTACGGCTGCATGCCATGAGAGAAGATCTCCCAAAGCACCACCCCGTAGGCCCAGACGTCCGACTCAGTGGTGTAGCGGTTGTAGAAGATGGACTCGGGCGGCATCCAGCGGATGGGGATGGCATCGTTCTCGTTGGCCTTGTAGTAGTCGGCCGAGTAGATATTCCGGGACAGGCCAAAATCGGCGATCTTCACCACCAGCTCGCCGCCCACTAGGCAATTGCGGGTGGCCAGGTCTCGGTGCACAAATTTGCGCTCCGACAGGTAGGCCATGCCGGCAGCTACCTGCTTGGCAATGAAGAGCTGGTCGACGCAGGTAAGGGCGCCGCCCTCCAGCTCAGAGGTGAAACTGCGGCACGACAGGCTGGCCTGGCTCAGGCTGTGCCGCGGATTGGGGCAGTTCCGACGCAGGTACTCGTTCAGGTCGCCGTTAGCCATGTACTCAAACAGGAGGCACATGGGTTTGCCCACGGCGCACACTCCTGGGGAGGGGGGGGGTAGAGGAGACAGCAGTCAAAGCGTGGCCAACTTTGGCTAATATGAGCATTAGCTAATGCTAATTATAAATGAAGCTATATAATGTCCAAATTACCATAAAGCTGTATCATTCAATTACAACAGCACTACCACACTAATAACGCATCACATTGTTTGGTTTTAAATTAATTCTGAGCAGATTCCCTTAATTGTTTTTTTGTGCGTTTTTTAATGCGTTTTATCCTACGGATTAGCATCATTAGCATCTTCATTTCAGATGCAGCTGGGCAAGCTGTCA
Organism: Gnathonemus echidnorhynchus; assembly: GCA_026776725.1. Classification (NCBI taxonomy): domain Eukaryota; kingdom Metazoa; phylum Chordata; class Actinopteri; order Osteoglossiformes; family Mormyridae; genus Gnathonemus; species Gnathonemus echidnorhynchus. Next base: position 22,668,533 of record JAODJU010000119.1, on the reverse strand, counting down.
AAGGGAAGCTATATATTTTCCTTTCCATGTCATTTTTGTGTCTGCCTGCTGCCTCCAAACTAAGGTCTTTGACTTGCTGTTTAGGTCTCTGAGTTGCTGTTTAGGTCTTTCAGCATTTTTTGCTTTTTGGGGGCAAATTTTCAGTGGAAAAAAAAACCTTCCAAGTTCAAGTTTTGTGAAAAAAAAACAGCGTAGTGATACAGAGGAAAAGACTGGGAATTACGGTGACTGTGAAAACAGGTCACGTTACAGTGAGAGGCGGAGGCTAATGTGAAAGTGCTGGTGGGGCGACTCGCACCGAGCAGCCTGACGATGTTAGGGTGGTCAAACTCGGCCATCAAAGCGGCTTCCCTCTGGAAGTCATTCTGCATGTCTGCTGAAGCCTCCTCCTTCAGCATCTTCACGGCCACCATGGTGAACGTCTCCATCGGCAGCAGACCGGGGGCTCTGAGCAACAATGGGGTGGAAAGTGGGGTTGTGTGATTAATCTTTTTGAATCACGATCTTGATCCATATCACTTGAACAGTGTGAGGAAGAGGGGAGACGCGGCGTTGTGCCAGAGTATCGGAGAGATACTGATGTGGTGCATGAAACTCAAAATAAGTGAATCATAGGATCCTAGCTGATGTGGGACCCTAGGCAAGCATCGCTGCCAGCCCCCCATGTAGGGAAACTGGCTAGCAAGGTGGTATGGCCAAGGCAGCCACCTGTGTCACCGATAGGATTGCTCATGGGAGTTTTACAGAAGGAACAATGATTGGTTCAGAAAGATAACCAGTCAGATTGTCCAGGAGGTGGGTCCAAGCAACTAGAGGAGGAGGTACCCACCAATCAAATATCTTGGTCCCACCTCCTCTAGTTGCTTGGACCCACTTCCTCGACAATCTGATTGGTTATCTTTCTGAACCAGTCATTGTTTCTTCTGCCCTCAGACCATTTTTGTGGCATAGGTTGATCTGGACCATCGGGCTGCTGTATTTGTCAATGTCATGTCAGCATCACAGATTACTTGCGCATTAATAGAATGAAACGTCTTTCAATTAACAAGTAGCTTAATTATCACTCACTTTGCATATACTGCTGTATGCTATGCTGTTGTAATTGATTCGATTTGAGATGCCTTTATCAGAGTGTCAGTGTAATTCATTACCCATGATTACATTTTGAAAACTGGACATCACAGCAAATGTATTTTTTATGTTTGCCTTTCAGCCACAGCATAGGGAAACATACATTTAATTGAAAACAAAGTGCAAAGACACCACACAAAGTTCCCTCGGTAAACAAATAAGTAAAAAGTCCCAGTTCACATTTTTAGATTTACCATTTTTTCATGTCAAGGTACCGGCTGGTGTTATGAATTGTTGGCACACAAGCAGTCACTTTGCTGATTTATCCCTGCTTTACAATTTGTCCAAAATGTAACACACAGCTGCCCCCTAAGTTTCAGTAACGATACACGTCTTGTGTGAATTTAACATTGATAAATGAGGTGCCTGGAGCGTGTGTTTTCAGGTCTGCAAAGTTGATGTCAGTAGTATATATGTGACAGTCATATTGTTTGTTTTGCCCATAAAGGCAATAATAAGAAATAATAATAAAGTGGGAAATATATTGCTCAAGAATCGTGAGAGACAGTCCCGATCGCATTTGTGAGTGGAAAAGAAATCGTTGTTCATATTTTACCCAGAATCGTACAGAGCCTTGAAGAGGACATTAGAGGAGAAGAAAACTAATGGAAGAAAAAATAATGAGTCCATTACTGAGATATCGCTATACAAATTTATTAATAATTTCACTGTGGCAGTTCCAACTACAAAGGATAGAATAAATGATCAAATAGGCTATGGGGGACAATATACACCATTTAATTATCAGATTTTGATTGGCATTTATTAAAATAATTGCATTGTGTCCATTTACCACCAGCAAATGTTTTGCGAGATAACACAATAAACCCATGTGATCCATATTGGCCTACTTCCATCCATCCATCCATCCATCCATCCATCCATCCATCCATTTTCTTCTGCTCATCCAGGGTCTAAGCAGGGATGCCCAGACCTTCCTCTCACCAGTCAGCTCCTCCAGCTCCACCGGGGGAATCCTAAGGCGTTCACATGCCAGCTGAGAGATATAATCTCTCCAGCGTGTCTTGGGTCTGCCCCGAGGCCTCCTCCCGGTTGGACACACCCGAAACACCTCCCCAGGGAGTTGCCCAGGAGGTATCCTAGATAGACGCCCGAACCACCACAACTGGCTCCTTTTGATGCGGAGGAGCAGCAGCTCTGGGTCTGCCCTCCTGCGGGACCACCACCTGTAGCTGGGCCGTGTGGGTGGGGTGCGATATAGATCGGGTCGCAGTCGAAGGCAGGGGCCTTGGCAGACCCATCGTCAGCTACCTAAACTGGCTCTAGGTACATGGAATGTAACCTCTGGTGGGCCTGCTTCCTCAACCACAAATACCAGGGAGGTAGTGGTTCCTGGTTTAAACCTTTACCTAAACTCACTTTTCCAGGTGTAATCTCTTTTTTACGAGGAAAATTTAATCAATATCTGCACATTCATATGTGCACTTCACGTTCAATAGCTGTCACTCATACATAATTGGAAAAATTTACTTAGTATTTAGTTATGTCTGTTTATTTTACCCTGTGTATTCTGACCAGACATTGTATTGTGAAATCTTGCAAAAGCACTCGTTCCGTTTTTCCTTCTCCTCCCATGTCCCTTTAGGAGCTCCGTAGAATCGCGCCGCCATCGCCGCAAGCCCGTTGTCAGTTAATGGACACTGAAATGAGCTTGGAAGGTTTGGATGTTCATGAACATTCTGTTGCTCCAGGAGGTTCTGTTGCTGTTTTACGCAGCGTGAAATGCTTCATTTTAAAATTGATATTGGGAGTTAGTGTTTATAGAAACATGACATATTATATTGCACATGAACTTGAATAAACACTCACATCTGGGCAGAAATCTGTATTTTAGACAGCTGCCGTCCAAATGTTGTTTACATCGTCATGTTTATATATCGGTCTTTTAAAATATTTGAAAATATTTGTTTTTTGTTGCTGTCCTCTCAGTCAAAGAAAACATTTACTAGGGATGATTCTGGCCCAGTTGTTGTGGGCGGTGCTACTCTTTTGCGCTAATGGATGGGACCCGGCTGTCTCTTCGGATACTGACGTGTCCCTCTATGCTCTCCATTGACCTCTCACCCGTCACATAATCTGCTGACAAACCATGAGGGCTAGACTGGATTTTGATGTAGTAAGTGCAGCACACAACTAATCTCTCCTGCTTTCACTTGACTACATTTAGTTACAAGTGCTGAAAAAGCCATTTTTATTTCGTTTTTAATATGTCGATTTGCCGTGCATTGCCAGCATTAAGTGTTATTTTAAAAATAGCTGCATCACAAGAAATGCAGTAGGCTTCAGATCAGTGATTTGTTAATTCACACCGTATTAGCTGTACTTCAGATGCTACGCTGGCAACGTGCTAATGAATAAACGCTTCCCCGCTAAACTGGCTTCTGGGCCGCTTGACCCACAGCTGAGCCAAGATGGCAGCCACTCAGGAAAGACTTAGCATTCTGGCTCCTCTCGCTTCCTGTCTTGGAAGCTCCAAAGCTGCCTGAGTTGTCCAGGAGAAAGCAAGCATTTCGCACTGTGGATAAAAATACCCCCCTCACCAGTTGCGGGCAAGTAGCCCCATCTACAGGGAAGTTTCACCCTAAACAACGTTGGATGGGTGCTATTTGCCTTCAGCTTCCTTGTGCTATTTTGGGACGGGGGTATGAAGGAAGGTAATATATCACCCCATCTTCTTCCCAGGAATCTCTCTGTACCGAATGAGATCGATTTCGACCTGGGCGATCTAGTGACTCTGGGAGGAAAATATAGATGCTGTTTTGCTAGCCGTCAAATCTGGCTGCTAACAGGGAATGAGTCTGAGTTACCTTAACGTAACGTCCGCTGGTCTGTCGGTTAATATGGGAACACAGGATATTTTTAAAAAGGCGTGGTTTCATTTTATGTGAAGATACACTAAAAACGAAACACTATAATATATATATGCTTTGCTTCTAAATGTTGGCTCAATTTTGCTATTTTTAAAAGCACACTCATTATTATTTTTGGCAAAAGGTTATTTAAAATAGCCAGCAGTCAGCATATAGTACTTATGTAAATAGAATTTCGAAGAGCCTCATTCCAGATTAACCAAATGAACAATAATTAGCATCCTTCATGAGCTCTGGTAGTGAGGCGTGCTCCCTGCTCGTGTCTGTCAGTAGGTGACATCAGCCATGGAAGGCAGCGGCTTTCATGAGCAGGGGCTCAGGTTAAGATGATATGTGGTATAATTGCCCCTGTGCCCCGAAACACAATGCAGTATGGGGGGGTACGGCTGGGTGCCCACCGCTGAACACAGGCCCAGTGTTATGGTAACGAGTCAGATTCGAGCTGTAATGGGTGACACGCCCGAGCCGCGGGGTGGCCCCGGAAGACTAAAGAACCTTATGTTTAACATTGTTAGAGTGACCATCTAATCCTTGTCAGGGAGGACACTTTGAGCTACTTCAAAAACTACTTTAAAACTGAAAGGCTCCTGTGCTGGGCTAATTAGTTCAATTCTTCTCATGCTTTAACTGGTTTCTTTTCTTGATTGAAAGATTTATCCAGCTGTTTCACATTAACATCAGTGACAGATGTATGATTATAGGAGACTGACCAATCAGCACATAGCAAGAACTCGGTGCTAAAATGAAATCCAGGTCTTTTTAGGAGAACTGGTAGTTTACAAATGCTTTTCGAGCTCATACTGTGCCCCAACATGGATAAAGTGGTCACCTTAAACATTGTAAGGACACAAAGTAACCAGGACTACCATCCACAAGAAGCAATGTCGCCCTCACCTGGCTTGGAAGACTCGGCCAAAGGCCCCCTCGCCGATGTCCCTGACGTACTCAATGTTGTTACGTGGATACTCCAGGTTCAGGAGCTTAGTATTGAGCAGCAGTGGTAGGCGTTGGTACATGGGGTTGGGGTGAAGGCGATCTAACAGAAGCTCCGAGGGAAGGGTGGTCAGCGTGGGGGTCTCCATCACCCTAGGTAAAATGCCGTGGTAACACTGTAATTAGCGTGTCACCTATAGCATGAAAATCTGACAATGAGTTAGGTCTTCCTCAGGCCAAACTTACGATGTCACATAATCTATGAATAATTATCACATTTCTGGATTTTGGGCAGACAAATGTGTGTCAGAAGTGTACAAAATTTGCCCTATCAGTCTAAAAGAGGCCCCAGAAAAGCAGCTCTCTGTTGACTGGGTTCCTCATATGTCTCTTTCTTCAGCGATCCCTACAGGTGTGTGTGTGGAAGCTTACTGACTTGCTCAATGAATCCCATTGCAAGTGGCTGACTGCACAATTTGGAGAGCGCTGTCTATGACGGGAATATTCAGCTATTCCAGAACATATGGAGAAAAGTTGGGAGAAATAATGGAAACCTCTTCCTGCTTTTCCACAGCTTTCTCCTGCGATGGCACATGAGCGCGATGACGATGAGGAAAGCAGATGCAGCCAAGCCAGCCATGACGAAAATGATGATGCTCATCGAGTAGGTAGGGGACCCCGACAGGGGCACGTTTGGGGCCAGCTGGCGGGGGATGGTGGACACTGGGGCCGGCACTGCAGAGGGAAAAGGTAGAACAAGGCATGATGGGAGAATTTCACAAACCTGTAATGTGCAGATAGTGTAAGATGCAGCCCTTGACTTAATAGCATTTGTGTTACGCTGTTGTTTTCAATTAATAAAGTTTGATAGTCTTTGATAGTCTATAAACTATAAACTAAGAAAGTAAACATGCAACTGTGACGCACCATCGCCACATCTAGGCACGTCGCAGTATTCCCACCGCAGGTATGGGTTGGAGGTGAAACACCATGGCCGTTCGTTCTCCCCTCCGGGGTTCCGGCAGTGGTTCTCTGCATTGCGCAGCTCGGGAATGACCTCTGGGGAAAGCCGGTGGGGGTGGGGATCCTTCGGTGGAGATTAAAGGGCAGAGGGTGGTAAACAAATGACAAGTGATGGATCCATCCATCTATCCCCCCACAGCATTGGGATACGAGAGTGAAAGCCTTCAGCTATGTGGATACCATGGTCACATGACCGAACCGTGGGCTGCTGGTGCTTTGGTAGGGTGTCTATAGAGTCAAGTGATGTGTTATGTCACCCAGGTGAGTCTCACCTGCTAGAGTGAGTGATCAGTGCTAAACATGCTTACTGATTATGCACTAGCGCAGGGATGGGCAAACTTATCCGCAAAGGGCTGGTGTGTATGCAGGTCTTTAGAATAACCTTAAGGTCAGCTGTTTAAACCCCGGTGAGAGGACTCTTCAGCCAATCAGTCCTCTAATTAGTAATCTAATTGGGGAATTGCAGCGAAAACCCACACACCCAACAGCCGTGTCTGGATAAGATTGTCCACCCCTGCGCTAGTGTGAATGATCGGTGCTAAACATACTTACTGA